>MU224542.1:697616-725203 GCA_018584345.1 Thuja plicata | reverse complement strand
TTTTGTAAATCATTATTGTTGAATATAGAAATCATTTCTGTCAACATGGTTTTCCTGTCTCTGGCCTATCGGCCACCATAGCTTTTTGGATCCTTCTCTCTTCTGTCTGCTTCTTCTTCTTTGTAACAGCTTTGCATGCAGGTGATCTTGGTTGTATTGATGTTCAGCAATTCTATCAGTGAGGTCATCCTAATAGGCCTTAAGAAATTTCTGTAGGAAATCTGAGAATTCAACATCCATGGCCCTCTAGAAAGTGTTGTATGCTGAATGTGGACCTCTGAATTCAACACAAACACAACATAGTCCTTACACAATCGCTTAATTCACAAAGACAAACATGAATTGTTTGCTCTACAAAAATGATTGAAGCGACCTGTTGCCTCCTAATTAGATGTGGATGTTGAGTTTTACCCTCAGAATGATAGCCATTATTCTATGAGAAATCTACAACTAGTCTATGTAAAGAGATGCAATTAAACTAAGAAACTAAATTCCACTAATCTAAGAATGATTTGCAACTACTTTATGGAAGTAAAATGCAATTAAACTAGAAAAAAAGAAAATACTCTTAGTCTAGAAATGAAAAGCTTGTAATCTATGAAAGGAATTTTCTCTTTAAACTAGAATTGAATTGCTTGAAATATATGAAAGCTTGAAAACCTCAAATTGAAATATTAGATATAGAAATGAATCTTAAATGAAAGCATATATCTTTAATTCCAATTGAAATTTATACTAATTATGCAAAATGAGCTTAAAAGCGTGAAAATCAAATGTAAATTGCCTATAGTATTGATGCTCTCGAAAAAGTCCTCTCTAATGAAGAAAAAGAGGTCCAATTTATAGAAAACCATGGAAAGAGGATGAAGAGTTTCTTGAAAAGAAACAGTTCTCTCTTCATTCTCCAATTGAGACAAATAAGCAAAGATTATTTAAATAAAAGGGTGAATTATTGCCACATGAGTGTCCTTTCACATGGAATTATGGAATTCCTTTTTTGAGGATAATTCACTCAATAATTAAATAACCTTTCAATTCCTTTTATGTATATTAGCCAAAGGGGTGGAATTGATTTAATTAAAATCATTTAGGACTTTAGATTTAAATCAATTAATCATAGGGATTTTAGCTAATAATCATTTGAGAAATTAGGAATTAAGTATAATGTCAGATTTATGCAAATTTGGGTTTTCTGCATTTGAAACTTAGTCAATTAAAGTCAATTAGGGGAAGAATTTGCCTAGTACAATAGGACTTCAAGGATAAGAAAATGCACCAAAATTGATTAGGTTTAGTAGGTGCCAATTTTGGGGTGTTACATTTTTCTCCTCTTTGAATTGATGTGCGAGCAGTGCATTGATTCAAAGAATAGTCTGAAGTGAAGATCAGAATCAGGGTTAGGTTGCCCCAATGTCCACTGAGAAGTGATGAAGATCTAGGACTATCTCCAGAATCGGGGTTAGATTTCCCCAATAAGAAGGTTAGCCCTTCGAGATCCAAGTTAGATTTCCTAGATAACGGTCTAAAGAGTTTTTGAGAGTTATCTTTAGAACAAAGTGTAACTTTCAGGAATTAGGGTTAGATTGCCCCAATACCCAATGAGATTTCAAGAATCATCTCCAAAACAAAGCTTCATCCCCCAATGTCTAGGTTAGATTGCTCAGACACTGGTTAGATTGATATCTTTCACAATACTATCCCGAGAATGAGGCTCAACCTTTAGGAGTCAGGGTTAGATTTCCCCAATACTTGTCTCAAAAGATAATCAATTTAGGACTAATTCCAGAATGAAGCGTGATCCTTGAGGATCCGAGTTAAATTTCTCAGATACCTAGCAAGATAGATGACAAGATGTGAGATTCAAGATCATGGAATATCCAATTTTGACCATAAGGTATGAAAAACTAAATATGCCCCAAGTGATGAGATGCCCCTAGTGGTGAGGACTTTAGATTTATATCAGACTAATTTGAGAATAATGTGAAAAGATCAATGATGCAGTCATCCTGCCCCCTCAGGGGCAAAATTGAAAGAAGACACATCATGATGAGAGTGAGAAATCACAGAAAAAGATAGATCAAGAGAGAGCATAATCGATTTAGAGCAATCGAGAGGTCTTGTTGATTAGGTTTGACCACAGTTAACCAGAATTGACTAGAGTTGACTTAGATGAAAAGATTGAAGAACCTGAGAAAATGATAACAAGAGATAATCCTGACAAGAATACCAATGTCAGAGAGTTTACTGCACAAGCATCCGATCATGTCGGTCCCACAATTTTTAAAACACAATTTTGAGCTACTTAGGAGTGTCAGATTTCGATTTTGATCATGAAATTTGGATTGAGTATATAGATGAAGATAGAGAGAGAGGATCGAACACTCATGCAGATGAGAAGAAGTCATGATGAGAGATGAGGACCTTTGAAGAATGAGAAGACAAATGAGGAGAGCACCAAAACTACCACAATGCAAATGCAAGCCTAAGCTAAATGCAATCCTAGGACTTTGGTTGTTGGACTCATCGTATTTATCATCATTGGGTGCTTTGGATCATCAGAGTCAATATAATTCTTAATGGTGTTGTTGCAACCATAAGAATATGAATATGAATTTCATCGAATAAAATGTAGGAAATGAACATAAGCACCGAGGCACAAAAGCCAAGGTGACCTGAACATTGTTTCCAATTTGATGTAGTAAAAGTGCATAAGTAAACAAACATAGCAATAACAGTCAAGGAGATAGTTTCAACCTCCCCTTGGCATACAAATAAACAAGATTGAGGGATGTGAGGCTTTTCCACCTTAATGCAGAAGCTCTTATCACATACACCTTGTTTATTTGACATTTCTGGATCATCAAAACCACACAACAAGTAGTAGACAAGGAAAATATCAATGAAATCCATAAGAACATAAAACATACTAAGAAGGAGTCAATCATATCTTAGCAAGTTTCAAAGTTTATGAGTGTTTCTATGTTTAGGGTGTTGAGAAACACCATTGTGCTTGTGAGTGCAATGTGTTTGATTGCTATTGAGAGATGTTTACATCGCGAGAAATCCAAAGTGTGTTGAAAAACATAGATGTGTCCAAAGAGAGTGTTGAGAAACACTGTTTGATTAAGGTGTTGAGAAACACCAGTTTGTGCCAGTAGAGAGTTGTCCTTTTGACAATATTATTAACTCGAGTGTAAACCAAAGCACGATAAAAATGGGAAGCCATGCCCACAAGTAATGAATGGATCGAAGCTGAGCAAAATGTATAGCGAAACCATGTGAGAAAACTCATCAATGTAGCGGCAGTAGGGAGACTCAGTGAGAACCATTGGTGATTGTCACAAGAGATTCTCAAGCATAAATATCAATAACAAGATCGAAGCATCAGTAGGTAGACGTAGTGAAATCCACTGGTGACCGATGCAAAAGAGAGTCTCAAGAAGAGACGAAGCGCTATGAGGCATCGGTAGGAAGATGCAGTGAGATCCACTGGTGATCAATGCAAGAGAGAGTCTCAAGAAGAGATGAAGCGTTACGAAGCATCGGCAGGCAGACGCAGTGAGATCCACTGGTGACCAATACGAGAGGAGAAAGACTCCAAAAGATAAGACAATGTCCCCTAGACCAGGAACATGCCCCCGAGTATGACTAGGTTCAATCCATGTGAGGTCGAGCAAAATATTGAAGATGACTGCAAGGAAATGCATGAGCACACTAAAGCAGGAAAGCAAAAGATTTTTAGTCTTTTTAAAGATTTTACAATTTTTAGAATTTTTTAAAGGTTTTACCATTTTTAGATTTTTAGAGATTTTGCAATTTTTAGAATTTTTGAATTACTCGATCTCAAGCAAGATCACGCTGGTGTGCCCCCAATGTCTAGCAAGGTGTAGGGCATTGCAAATGGATTAGAAAGATAATGTATGAGACAGATAGCCAATGATGGATGAAGAGAGTGAATGTGATCCTCAAGGACAATACCCTCAAGATTACCCAAGCTAGGGAAAAAAGAATATAGAAAATGTAGGCTCATGGGGTAGTGCTGAATAGCATATAGGATAATGACCTAATGTCATGAAAGCATGTGGTCCAAAAGAGTGGACATGTCAAGAGACTTTTGAGAAACATTTTTTTCAATTTTGATCAAGACCAAGGAGTCAAATTTGGATAGGACATAGCTATGAAAGTGCAATTAGGATAATGGGTGATGGAGGTATAAGTGCATGTTTTGGATTATGGCATGAATGCTCAGAGACAGGAAGGATAGGCTTGGGATAAGAAAGATCATGATAGGGTAGCATGCAAAAGTGAATAGGTTGATGGAAGGGATCATGAATGTCAAGATACACAATGCTCAATGATAGGATCAACCTTGTCAAGATCACACGAAGGAACATGGATGCTCACAGACTAGCTGGATGTAAGATATGATGGGAGAAGATGACATGGAAGGAACTTGCCCCAAGTGAAGAGTGCAAGTAGGAGGAATTATGCATGACGCCTATTTTCTAGGTTTTCATCATGGTACTTATCCAAGGCGCCACAAGAAGTGGTTTTCACCATAGGACGAATTGATTTCTCTTTACTTTTACTACCAAGGCGCTTGTTTACCAGGTTTTCACCAAGGCACTTTTTCATTTTTTTTTCTTTTGCCATTTTTTTTTTCTTTTTAATCTTCTTACTCTTTAGATAGTGCTCCTTCAAAGGATATGCTATGAGGGGCCAAGGCTGCTGAAAGTATGCTCAAAGATGTTGATAGGAAGATGAAATGGAGGATAAGGAAGATGGAGGCCAAGATTTTATGTAATGGATTGGATGAGAGAAAAATAAGGAATGTAAGGACCCAATATGGAAGGATAGTAAGTGACAAGATCAACATTGACACACTCCTCGAAGGGTAGTGGATGCATGGAGGAAAAGTGGATGGAATAGCTTGAGATGTTGGTGGATGAGTGGATATTGATCTTGGTACGTGAGGACCCAAGATGGAGTCAGAAGATGGGAGGTGTTTAGATGGAGATAAAGTGGAAGACTTTGGAAGCTTGGATGCCAACTCTGATTTTTCCTTTTTGTTCAAGCCTTTTAAGAGAGACTTGGGAATCCACATAAATTTTTATTTTCTTTTTGTATCCAAGTTCTTGAGAAGAGACTTGGGAATCCATATAGAATTTGATTTTCTATTTGCATCAGATGATTTAGAATGCAATTCTTTCAGAATGGATTTAGGAACCCATATTCTCTTTGATAGGGTTCTTTTCTCAGTGGACCTTTGTGGTCTCTTGAATATTTCTTTTTTCTTTGTGGTCACATGTCGATTAGATTGGACATAGTGATCTTCATATGTAAGTGGATTCTTGTATTTGTGATTTATTTGTTGCACATCCAAATTGCTTCCAAAATACTTAGGAATTGTGGATGAATAGGGCCGATATGACTGGTTCATATGGAGGGGTTGATAGGGAGACTTCAAAGATGTATGTCTTTGTTGATCTTGATAGGAGATAGGGTAAGTGGATGATGAGCTAGTATTGATAGACATGGTAGATGGAGGGACATAAGGACCCAATATAGATGGAAGGTTTGACGGTCTAACCTTTGGGATATAAGGACCAAGGATGGATTTGGAGGATGGAAAAGACTGATGTTTACGTTTGAATGGAGGGATATAAAGTGTGGAGGGGATATCAACATCTTTAGAGTGAGCTGCATGGCCGAGGCACTTCTCTTTTGAATTCACCTTTATTTCAATAGGTGCATGAGTAGCTTTGATAGGAGCAATTTTGATAGGAGAAGTTGAAGCTTCAGGGGATTTATTTTTCTGCAAGGGATTCAGAGGAACAATGTTTTTTGAATATGGAAGATTATGACAAGGAGATGATGGGATGCTCTGATCTTAACAAGGATCTTTAGATGGTGTACAAAGGGTACCTTTCTCTTGGTTTTCAATAAGTTCATTAGAGATGGTGGAAAGGATATCTTGATCTTGCTTGGGAGATGGAGGAGTATGTAGCTCTTGAGGTGGAAGTATATCTTTTTGGAAGAAAAAGGATATGAGTGGATCATCCTCAGAATTTAGGGATATGGGACCTTTGTCAAATGTGGGAGGAGATTGTATAGAATCATCATGGGACTCATTAGATATGCGAATTTGGTCAATTGTTGGATTAGGATGGATGGTATCTTGATCTTGATCATAACTGATATTTGTTTCCTCACATTGTGAATTCTTCTCTTGACATGGAGCCACTTTTAAGCATGAGGTAGGAGTTTTGATCTGTGTATGAGGTTCTTGGCACACTGATGGGTAGTCATTTGGAATAGGCATGATAGGTGTTGAAGCACATGGAAGCTTGGGGTCTATGACCTTTGAAACCTGAGAAGGACTTGCAGTCATATGTGAGTTAGCTTGGATCTCTTTAAGAGGTAGCCCTTGAAGATAGACATAGTCATCATTAGGTTCAGTTTTTGACAGAGCTGGTTTTATAGGTTGTGAAGCTTTAGGAGATGGAGGAATGGTGGAAGAAGTAGATGGGGTATGCGAACCATTGATAGACATAGGTTCCTAATATTGATCATGCTTGAGATTAGCATCTTTATTTTCAACATGAGAATCTTTAGAGGAGAGATTCTTATAGTATTGACATTTTAAATCAGTGCGATAGGCTTTCTTTTCCTCAATAGAGGCATCAAAGAGGTATTTTTCATTAAAATCATCAAAGTCTCTTTCAAAATCAGAGTCATATGGATCACCATCACAATCTATCCAATATGACCCCCCATTACTAGTAAGCACTAACATACCACGAAGATGATGCTTAGGAATATAGGTATCATTACATTGTCCATTATCATATTGTCTGGGATAAAAATTGGGATCATCATCACATTGTTTGGGATAAAAATTGGGATCATCATCACATCATTCGGGATAAAAATTGGGATCATCATCACATTGTCCGGGATAAAAATTGGGATCATCATCACATTGTTTGGGATAAAAATTGGGATCATCATCACATTGTTCGGGATAAAAATTGGGATTGATATACCAAGATTTACCCATGTTGGAAGAAATCAGAGAGATGTGAGAATCCTGTTCCTCCCTTAATTGTTGTAGTTGAGATCCCATAATTTGAACTTGTTTCCATAAATCTTCCATAAGAATCTCATCTTTGGTTTTAGACATTGTAAAATTGTCTTGATGCGCTTGCTTAGAAGATTGAAAAGGAGGTATGATGAAACAACCGATTGACTGAAAGGTACTGAAGTGATATCTAATGTGTTGATCAAGTCCAAGACCAAAGGACAAAGGAGATAATGTCCAACTGAGAGGGAGATAGCAATGACTTTGATCTTGAGTCAGGGTTAACTAACCTATTCTCACAACCCAGAATAAGGACAGCGTAGACAAAGACTGATAAGATTGAAAAAGATAATGGGTCACTTGGACTAGCACAACAAGGTCAAATTTTGAGACAACAACGAGTCAGACTGTCAATAGATTGCAATAGAAGATAGACTATTAACAATGTTGATGAGAACACAGATTTGTGAAAATTTGGATAGAACCTTCATAGCAGAATAGCAATTTGGACAACAAGTTGATAGATTGCAGAGTCTTGATAGCAAGTGCAGAAACTTGGACAAGATTTTGATAGTTAACACCTAGAAGTGCAGATTTGGAATCGTTGATCATTTTGATGTTTGATTTGAATGATTGAGATGTTTTTTTGTTTTGATGCTTCACCCACGCAAGACACATCAAGCAGAATGTTCGTAGTACCAGAACAGACACATCACAATCCTAGGATAGTCAGGACAGTATCTATTGAATCCCCACTTGAATCAAAGTTCAGCTATGCTTACTCATAGTAGACAACTTAGAAGCTTGGAGACACGGGCTCCTTCTGACATGTGCACTCACTTCTCAGGAACACCAAGCTTTGAACCCCAAAGGAATTTCTTCCAAAAGGGCTATTGTCTCTACTAAGAGCCATAAAAGTGTGGGGCATCTTAGTCGGTCTCTGACCTTCCACGCCAACAGATAGAGGGTTTTTGGATACTAGAACATAGTTTGTAGTAAGGGCATCTGTTCAGGTGGTTATACTTGTGGCAGATTAGCTCCATTATGGAGGCCTCCCAGCCTACAGAAGTTACATTCTATAGGTTTTAATGTACCACAAGGGTATTGAGGGAGATATTCTTCCGGGTATAACGCAATCAACACCTGTTCACTATGACATTAATCACAATGACATTTTTTATATACCGGTTTGGAAGGGCTTGGCTTTAGCCTGTTACCGGTTGGGAAATCCACTCTCACCGGCTCTGTTAAAGCATTCGGGAGGTAGCCACACTAACATATTTGTATGGATTTCTCTTTCACCCAAGATCCGCGAAGGCAAGGGGAGAGGATACATCCATGCAATTCCTTGGGTTTACAAAACTAAAAGACACTTCAAGCAGAATAAGAAAATGACAATAATGTTTTTGGATTTCTGATCATCCCAAAAGGGCGAGAGCATAGTTTCCTGACATTATTGTCATTCCTAAAACATCAAACAAATGTTCATTTTAAGAAGTCTTGCATGTGGGTTCCTATTTTAAGAAATCAAAAACAAGATGCAAGCACAATGTTTTGTGTTCTATCGATCAAAGGCAACCTGCAAGAAATATCATCAGTAGTTTGTGTTTTAGTCTTCTTCCATAGCGTCCTGCAAACCACTGTTAGGCTGTATGCAAAAGATAAGCACATGAACATCAAAGCCAAAGATTAGTCCGTATTACCAAAATTAGAAAATCACAAAACAGATCACATATTCAAATAATAGACAGAAAATCATGCACTTTCAAAAAAAATTGCACTAAAAAAGGTGATTGTATGAGCTTGTACAGAGCTCCGAAAGTTGCAAAAATAAGGATTATATAGGTATAGTCATGAAAAATAGTGATTTATGATAAATACAGCAAGAAAAATCAAAAACTAATCCCACCATAGCGATCATTACAAAATTCTACCCAGAATAAAAAAAAATTGCTCAAAAAAAGGAGTTGAAATGAGCGAGATATGCATGTTTGAAGTTAGGCCTGTCAGCAAGCCTCGCGTGAGGAAATGCAAGGCTTCGCACAAGGAAATGCTAAGCCTCATGTGAGGAAATGCTAATCTCACGTGAGGAAATGCAAAATCTCATGCGAGGAAATGCAAATCTCACGTGGGTATGTGAGAAATCTCGCACAAGAATCCACTGCAGAGCCGTACGGCCTGCCCAGACCGAAATTTGATGCTACAGATTCAATTTTTAGACAAATATAGGCATATTTGTAGTCGTTTTAAACCAAAATGACATTTTAGACACAATGACGGAGTCAGATTTGACTCAAAGTGAATGTAAAAAAAGACAAAAAAAATTGACAGTAAATATGTAATATGATGCCAGGAATTGAATACTCCTGCCCCATGGTGGGCGCCAAAATGTTGTATGTTGAATGTGGACCTCTGAATTCAACACAAACACAACATAGTCCTTACACAATCACTTAATTCACAAAGACAAACATGAATTGTTTTCTCTGCAAATATGATTGAAGCGACTTGTTGCCTCCTAATTAGATGTGGATGTTGAGTTTTACCCTCAGAACAAGAGCCAACAACCTGACCATTGTTAACATGGAGGATTTAAGAATGCAAGAAGATGAGAAATGCCATTATTCTATGAGAAATCTGCAACTAGTCTATGTAAAGAGATGCAATTAAACTATGAAACTGAATTGCACTAATCTAAGAATGATTTGTAACTACTTTATGGAAGTAAAATGCAATTAAACTAACAAAAACGCAAATACTTTTAGTCTAGAAATGAAAATCTTGTAATCTATGAAAGGAATTTGCTCTTTAAACTAGAATTGAATTGCTTGAAATCTATGAAAGCTTGAAAACCTGAAATTGAAATATTAGATATAGAAATGAATCTTAAAAGAAAGCATATATCTTTAATTCCAATTGAAATTTATACTAATTATGCAAAATGAGCTTAAAAGCATGAAAATCAAATGTAAATTGCCTATAGTATTGATGCTCTCCAAAAAGTCCTCTCTAATGAAGAAAAAGAGGTCCAATTTATAGAAAACCATGGAAAGAGGATGAAGAGTTTCTTGAAAAGAAACAGTTGTCTCTTCATTCTCCAATTGAGACAAATAAGAAAAGATTATTTAAATAAAAGGGTGAATTATTGCCACATGAGTGTCCTTTCACATGGAATTATAGAATTCCTTTTTTGAGGATAATTCACTCAATAATTAAATAACCTTTCAATTCCTTTTATGTATATTAGCCAAAGGGGGTGGAATTGATTTAATTAAAAGCATTTAGGACTTTAGATTTAAATCAATTAATCATAGGGATTTTAGCTAGTAATCATTTGAGAAATTAGGAATTAAGTATAATGTCAGATTTATGCAAATTTGGGTTTTCTACATTTGAAACTCAGTCAATTAAAGTCAATTAGGGGAATAATTTGCCTAGTACAATAGGACTTTGAGGATAAGAAAATGTACCAAAATTGATTAGGTTTAGTAGGTGCCAATTTTGGGGTGTTACAGAAAGTAGCCCCAACATTCATTAATCTAAAATGCATCCTAACATATACATACGTTCCCCATGGTGTGGTAAAGTAGTCTTAAATTTCTCTGATTCTTTGACCATGATCTAGTTATACCCAGAGAATCCATCCATCATGGACATGAGCTCACATCCAATGAATCTCTGCAGCATATTCTCCATGTTGGGGAGAGCATAGTTGTCTTTTAAGGAAGATATGTTCAAGTTTCTAAAATCCACACATAGCCTGATGTCCCCATTCTTCTTCCTAACAGGGACTAGATTGGAAACCCAGGAAGAATGCTTGATGGGCTTAATTATCCCAACATCTTTCATTTTCTTCAATTCGTGCTCTATCTTGGGCCTTAGGGTGGGATTTATGGGCCTTTTCTTCTTCCTAAAGGGTTTGGCATCTTCCTTCAATGGGATTTCATGTTGAAACAGTTCCTCATTATATGCCTTCAGGTCATCATATGTCCACGCAAAGAATTTTTATACTTCCTTAAAAGATTAGTCAGATCCTCCCTAACTTTGGGTGACATTTTTTTACCAATAAATAAGTTCTTAGGAACTTCTTCAGTTCCCACATTAACTTCCTCCAAATCTTCAGATCTATTTACACATGTAATAGAGTATGGTTTTTCCTTATTATCAAAGGCTCTTTCTAGAACAACTATTCCATTTGGGACTTTACTTGACTTTAGATGCAGTATTTCTTTCCCTGAGACAATATCCTTTCCATCAATGTTTTTCACATACTTAGTGAAATCTATATCTTTGTTGTCAAAACCTGCCTCACAATACAAAAATCTCAGGATATCTACATCATCATCAAACACTTTCCAGCTATCCACATTGTCTGGTATTGAAGGCCTAATATGAACTTCTATTTCATAAATTCCAACAAAAGTAATGTCTTTTGGCCTTAAAGAAATGTTAGCCAACAAATCTGCCATTCTATTCTGGCTCCTATCCATCCAGTCAATACCAAATGCATCAAAACACTCTAAACCATGCCAGAATGCATTTTGGTACATCTTTAATCTATGGTTCTTGGATGCATATTTGGATTTGATTTGAGATACCACCAACTCAGAGTCTCCAATAAATCTGACACATTTGATTCCATGCCTTGTGGCTAATTTTAGACCTATCAACAAAGCCTCATACTCTGCCACATTATTTGTACAAGTAAACAATAGATAAAATGAAAATTTGAAGGCTTTTCCAGAGGGAGATATTAACAAAACCCCAGCACCATCCCCCTCCTTAGAATTGGCACCATCAAAATACATTATCCATACTTAGTTTGTTTAGATAAATTACTTACATCTTCTGACAACAATGCAGGATGTAGTTTTCTTGCAGCTTGACTTTCCTGCACTTGAAATGACCCCATCTCAGTATCCAAGAAATAGTTCATATTGTTATCATCCTGCTCCTCAATCATATGAGGAGTTTTGGTTTCCCTTGATACTTTGATGTTCTCACCATTAATGTTGAAGGTGGAAAATGAAAAATCACATTGAATGCTTCCCCCCATAGATGCACTCCATTTTATAGATAATAACATTCCATATTGAGGGGGAATGACTACAACCAATGCAATCATTGCTAGCACTTTATCTAGGAAAACTGTCAATTTTTAAGGCAAAGCCTTAATAGTGCCTATGACTGGAACTTCTCTGGAATCCATGGCTTGGCTCCTCCCATGTGGTGTGTCCACTTTTAATCCCATTGATATCATAACTTCTATAGGCATAACAATGTTAGATGCCCTAGAATCAAACATCCATGTTTTTAGCATTTTACCATTTATTAACAATGTTAGAAAAAGGGATGAACAGTTTCTGTAGTAGTGCTAACAATATTTGTAGCTAAGTAAATTTGAGGAATCTTTGATACAAGCTCATTAGATTCCTTTGTTGATTTATGCTTAGTGTCTGACACTTTCTTGTTTTTCTTTGGTCCCATAGTCTTAGTAGAGCTAACACTTTTCACCCATGTCAGATTTTTTTCCTTATGCTCTCATATCCTCATAATTTCTAGCAGAGGCAGCTTAATAGTTATCTGAGACAAAAGTTGCCCCATATCCATAGGGGTGCATTTCATATCAAAAATGTCTAATTTTTGATTTGTGTAATCCACATCTTCTGCTTGAGTAGCCAATTTTGTTTCATATCCTTTATGTGGTTTATCCTCCTTTTTAGAATGAGGTGTGGGACTTTCTGGTTTTTTCACCTTTTCTTTATATATACTAGGGCCAGTAGGTTTGTTTCCTTTTTTGATGAAAATTTTGTTTGTACCTTCAACCTTTTTATCCTTTTCTTGTGACTTCTTGGTACTATTTGGGGTATCCTTGATAAAGATACCATCTATTTTTTCATCTGCATTTCCAACTACTCTATTTATCAAAACATAATTACCCCTTTCTTGTGCAACCATATTTGCTATGATCTCGGCGATTTCTTTATGAGATGGCCTTCTCAGAATAGGGGTTCATCACATCCTTCAACATTACATCTCATATTATCAATCTACCAATCCTATATGTTAGAATCATCAGGATAATAATATGTTTCTTCATTAATCAATGAGGAAGTCATAGCACAACCACTATCATCATATTCTTCCTCTTCATCATCTTCATTTTCTTCAGTGGCAGAAACTAGGGCAGAAATAACACAGTACTCAGGATTATGTGGAGACTAACAAGCTACACACCATGGATTATCATTTCACATATTTATAGAGGTTTTGTGCGGGGGATCGAGAGTTTTTTCATCATATTTATCCTTCTTATGTGGGACAATAGGTTTCCCATCTTTCCATTGAGTAGTATAAGGATAGTTCTGCATCCTAGGTTGTCTATTGTAATTGCCATAGGGAGGCTTATCATTATTTGGAACCCTATTGTGAATACTTTCTCCAGGATATAAATTATTTAGAGCATTCAGAATCAACTTAAGGTTATCATCCTCCTTAGGTTTAGAACTCAAGGGTTTATTTGATTCTTTCTTATTATACCAGGTGGGTTTCCAATATTCTCTCCTACCCACTTTCCTAGAGAATCTTCTATTTTTCTCAATGTTGACTTCTATCTTATATGCTTCCCTAATATTTATAGGGTTTTTATCTCTTAACAAATAACCCATTTTTGCATCAAAAGCATTAAGATAGGTAGCAAGACATACCTTGTCATCTAGTCTCATCACTTATAGCAACTTGTACATTACCCTTTGAAATCTAATATTGAATTCCACCACCTCTTCATTTGGGTTCTTCTTGATGTTGTTGAACTCATTCAGCATGAACCCTTCATTAATATTTTCACCATATTGGTCCCTGAAACATTCCTTCATCTCATCCATGGACCCAATACATTCATGGGGCAATCCTCTAAACCAGTCCCTAGCATCCTCAGTTAGTGATTGTACAAATAATTTTATCATAAAATCATCATGTGCAATTTCACAGTCATCAATCATATCCATAAAATGCTCCAGATTTTCTTCACATGTTATAATATTATTCCCAGCAAATTTAGGAAGCTTATCCCTAATCTTCTTAGGAATCACATTTGGATAACCAGGGATGCCAAGGAAAATAATTTTTTTGTACCTTTCAGTATAGACAGGAGTTTTTTGAGATGAAATGTTACCTTGAGTACTTGAAGTGGTAGAATTTCCAAAATCAACAGGTGGTGTTATAATCATTCCTGAATTCAAATACATTTTGGGCCTAGTACCAACAGGATGAGGGCCAGAGGTTTTTCTGAGGAATTCAATTTTCTGTTTCATTTAAAGAGAAGAGGCTTCCAACTCAGCCCTCTCTGATTCCTTGGCTATTATCTCCCTCTCTCTTTTGGCTCTCTCCAACTCAGTCTCCAGCTTAACCATGGGATTCATCGTACTCCCTTTTCTTACTGGATTTTTTATTTCAATAGATGCTAATTTTTTTTACCTTTGTACTTGGGCTTTGGTATATCATACAACTATTGAACAACAGGTTCATGTTCAAGTTTATCAGGTACAATAGTAGCATTCATGGCCTCCAAATATCGCAGTTGCATTTTCAACTAGTCAGATTAAATCTGAGCATGTTTGATTCTTTCTTCCTTTTCTCTTTCTCTTTTTTTTCTCAAGGCAATCTATTCTCGGATCTTCCTTTCCAACTCACCCACTTCTTCAAAAATTTCTTCAAAATCTATGAGAGTCATATCAGATTCTGAGTTTTCCTCCATGATGGTTCTCTCTCTTCTGTGATGATGGGCATGTGGTCTTTTAGATGAGGGAGAGCATAGATCACTTGGAGCATTCCTATTCTCTTCACCTCTACTATTATATCTAGACCTTGTCTCATGTCCCTAGGACTTACCATGAACCACCTTTCTGGTATATCTAGGAACATCATCAACCCTTTCACTCTAAGAGTAATACTCCCCATAAAATCATAATCCTGGTTGTGTTTAATGTTCAACTTCTATATTTTCCTCTTCATGATTAGGAGGGATGGGAGTATCCATTCTTTCATTCCTTCTCTGCCTCTAGGGTTGAGGAGTAACTCCAGCAACATTTTTGTTTACTGATTTCCCAACTCTGGAAGAGGATGGAATCTCACTTTCCAATTCATTCTCGGGATGATTGTTCATCCTGGATCTGGTATTTTTGTAACTCATAGCTTGATAATGGTGTATCAGATAATTATAACTCAGCACTGATACAAAGATTTCTTCGAGTCACCACCCAATGAACAGCTGGGAAAATACACTCTAACTTGAGCAATAAACTTTGTTATGAAAGTTTTCAAGGGTCACCAATATAAAAAAATTATAAGCATCTATCTCAATATTTTTCAATGGTAATATAGATCACTGTGACATGCAAAGAAAAAACATTGTAATACAATGGTCAACCGACTTGTGTTGATAAGTAAGTAGGCCAGGAGTCCAGCTCAACTTGAGAAACCTTTCTCACTTATTACAAAAAACTAGTCCCCAGCAGAGTCACCATTTTGTTGGTTTCTTTTTATGTTGCAATAAAAAACAACAACAACCTCTTCTCCTTATGACTGTCTTATAGAGGAGCCACTTCCAAATGTTTGTACATGCAAGAAAAGGACCAACTAACAAGCACTCTATTAATACTTCTACTCTTTAGGTGCTGCTACACCAAGGGGGGGATACCCTACAATACCTTCTGATATGTCTTATAAGGTACTATAAAGTAGTAATCTCACAATGACTCAACATGACCAGGAGATACTAGATAATTGGCTAATTACCCATTGAACATCAACCACGAAATGGAGCATGAGATAGGAATTCGTAACAAACTTATAAAAATGAAGACTTAATGGATTTTAAAATGTTTTCTTATAGGAAAACATAGTAGATGTGCAAATATATATACAATAATACAAAACTTATCAGCTTCAGATCAATGCTTTATCCATTGGGCTATATTTTGACCCAAATATAGTATACTGAAATTAATAATCACCAAAGATTTCAAACCATAACACAACTATCCCAAACCCCTACTAATAATAAAATCCTTGCATGTGTCAAATGAATCTATGCATAAATCATAGCCTAATTTAATCTGATCCTAGATTAGAACTCTCAAATAAGTACATAAACACATAGAAAACTATGCTAATGAATCAGAAAATTTATAACTCACATGACACATAACACATGAGAGATTGGAATCCGGGTCTTTATATTAAATTTAGAAAATCTTATTCCAGTATACAAAAACTACTCATAGATAACCTCTTCAATAACCTACAAAATATCTCTCAACTTTATTTCTGACTTCTTACACTATCTAGTACAAATTATACTATCTTCCCCCTCTTGACTGAAAACTTTTACAAGATGTTTACAATATAAATTTTCCATCCTTTTCCAATGAACTTGGAAATCCTTTTTTATAATAGGATTGCAACAAGCTTCAGATCATTTGGAATAAGGAAAAAATCAATGACTCAAATAAAAGACAAAATAGCTAATGGAGTGATAACCACTCTTGTTATAATAGATATTTGAAATTTTTTGTCTCTTGACCGCTTTTACTTGTAACTACTTCAAGGTTGTTTGGAAACAACCACCTTGAGTCTGTTGTGCTTGATGTTGGTGATGTAGGATCTTTATCTTTTCCTGTCATCACCTTCTCCTGGATCAACAATAGTGTACCTTACCTTCCAAGAAGTGTACACCTCATCACTCAGCCATGTGAAGCTAAGGACCTCATCCTTTCTGTTGTTAATATCCTTCCAGGTGGTACTTGCCTTTTCAATTTCTTGTGACCAAAATGCAAAAAATGCTCTGGCTTTACCATCTATCTCAACGGTTTGCACAAAAATAAGTGTACTTTCCAAGGTAATTATGCTATTGGTTCTAACTGCCAATGCTTCATTCATCTGTCGATGCCACAATGCTTCATCTTTTATATCTCCATTTTTCTTAAAAATCTTTGGAAACATTTCATACCGGTCCTTTGAATATTCTTTTCTTAAGGCCATTACCTTTCTTATGACAATGTTCCTTCTTATGTCCAAGTCCATGAGAAATTTCACACATTTGTAAGTGTCAATTAAGACAAATATTATTCTCTTCTTTGCAAGTGGTATGGAAAAACTTCAATTCTTCTTTCTTACCCTTCCATCTGTTTACCATCTGATCCCAATTATCCTTTTCTGTAGTGTATTCATTCAGCATGCTGACAATTTTCTTCTATAGTGAGTAAATTGCAATGGGAACTAATTCATGGGTGCAATGCATGAGGGTGTTGTGTATTTTGTCTGCATATTTTTGTTTCACCCATGCCTCTACTTCCCTGAAAGTTTCAGATTGTTCAACCCACCCCTTCTTGGATTTCTCCAGCTCTATTCTTTCAGCAATCAATCTTGCTTTTTCTTTCTCCAACTCTTCTAGTGTTGTTGGGTTTGATGGTGCAGGGAAAGGAGGGTAAGTTAGGATAGGACTTGATGAGGATGGTTGGTGGGGATCTTGTGTAATCCTTCTTTGAGGCACAAATTTCACTATTTATCTTCCCTCAAGGAATGCAATTATATCATCTTTTTCAATACATTTAATCCTTTCATCATTATAATCCTCCATGACAACTTCATATTTTTCTATCAGGCTCTTGAAAGCATCTTCTTGTTTCTCAGCTACCCTCAAACTTAATTTTGTAGTTTGTAGAGTGAGGTTAGCTTCTTCCACCCCTAAGGTATCTAAGACTCTTTTCACTATGAGGTTACCTGCATGCTCAGCTTGATCATCCTCATTAATCTTCCTTTTATCCTTCCATTTCAAAGACTAGATTTCCAATGTTGCATGATCTTCACTGAATTGGGAACCAATTGATGTCCCACTGGTGTGCAATGGTTTAGTCTCTTTCCTCACAACATCAAATACAATGGCATCAACTAGATCCCACTGAGGCAAGATGAGGAATCCCTTTTCCTTTACTAACTCCCTTCCCTCTTCAGGGGTTATCTTATCAAATTTGGTCATCATTTCCTATTTCATCTCATTTTCAATGTCTTCTTTGCTCTTGTCAGGTTGAGATTCTTGCAACTTCTAAAAATTTTCCTTGAACTAATCAATGTGAACTCTCGAAAGTAAATTCTTCTACTTAAGATCTAGTATTTCATGCTTGGTTACCTCTAGCACTCCCTCTTGTAGCTCCTGGACTGTGACAAAAATATGTCTAGTATTTCCCATTCTTACCA
Source organism: Thuja plicata (assembly GCA_018584345.1). NCBI lineage: Eukaryota > Viridiplantae > Streptophyta > Pinopsida > Cupressales > Cupressaceae > Thuja > Thuja plicata. The sequence continues at coordinate 706,866 of MU224542.1, read as the reverse complement.
ATTGCTCATCTATACTTTGGTCATCCATATGCAAGGGAGACTACGAAGGGGAATAGATATCTCCCTATTGTCACTCTTTTCCCTCTACCATTTGCCTTTTTGGGGATGGAAAAGTCTTGGCACTGGTATCCATTTCCCTTTTCCCCTTTTGTTCAAATGTCTTCTCATATTTGGGAAAAATTGTGATGTAACCCCTTCTCTAGTATACCACATACCTTGCTAGTGAGACAACCCTTCCTTGTGACATCCTGCTCAAAATAGATTTGGCCTTCTCTAGCTCAGTTTCCATTACTTTCCTTAGCTCGGTTTCTATTACTTTTTCTTCTAATCTAGGGCTTGCATTATGTCCTCAAACACACTCATCTAAGATTCTATTTTCTTTTCCTAGGGTGAAAATACCTTCAAGGGATCATAAGATCTATCAAAATTATGAATAAAATCCAAAGATTTTTTATACACTAACCATATATTTTTCTTGATCTCTTGTTCAATTAGATCAAAATGATTTATTATGATATCCTCTAGAAAATTGAATTGGTGATCTAGTGCCAGGCATTTGGTTCTCTTCCTGAACATGTCATTGATGAAACCCTCATTATCTGCACACCTTGCCACATATGTTGCTAAATTGTATGGTTCTAGGTATTTATCAAATTGTTTCCATCCCCCCTTTGTAATGATAAAATGATGGGCTCTGTTGAGGGTAGGGAAAATGATTCCTTTCATTTTTCCTATTAAGGATTCTTCTTGAAATCCACCTAGTTGCCTAAGAATCTCTGCCAGACCAATCTTTAGTGGCACTCTGTAAGGAAGAACATTTGGGGTTCCCCTGAAACCATAAACCCTGATGATTGTTGAGACCGGGTATAAAATAAGATCACCCCAATTGTGAACAATTTGCAATTCTGGAGCATACTCCAATGGTCTTAAGAGTCTCATCATATTTGTATTAATTCTATGGTTTTCCTTACATAATAATGATCTAAGCCTAGAAGCAAAAGGTCTGTCAAAATTTATGTAACTGGCCTCCTTTCTGTCACCAAGACAAATCAGCACTCCTTAACTAAACAGGCATATCCTCATCATTTTGAAACTTGGTGAGGTCCATTTATTCTTCAAATAAGTCATCATTATTAAAAAAATCATATGCATCATCAAGGAGTACCATCCCATTGGCTTGAGTATCTTCTTATCCTTGATGCCTATCAGACCCTGATGCATTGACTCAGCAATGTAGGAAGCATAATAAAAAATAACTGACAGGTGGGGATGCAAAATCTGAACAACCATAAGCATGAAATGGATAGGCATTTTTTTTTCCACATATTCTCCTAGAACATGGCACAAGGAACTATACATTGCCCTAGCCTTTCTATTAAAATAGTCCAATCAGACCTCCCATCTTATTAAAATATCCTTTTAGGGCCTCATTTTTGTAGTATTCTTTCTGAGTTTGATATACGTCCTTGAAATTGTCAAATTCAATATCATCCATTTTGAAGGAGAGGTCACTTAAATTAAAAACCTTTCTGATTTCATCATCTATGACAGTTAATATTATATTTCCCTATATATCTCTCAAGACCCTAGATACTCTATCATACGTGTTGGTTGTCAAAATTAATAGGTCTGTATCCATGAACACTCTAGGAACTATCAACTTGCCCACATCTATATCCCATATATTTCAATCTAGGGAGGGAGCATTCCTTTGTCTATAAGGATTTTTGAATAAATTTAAACTACTTGTGCTAGTCTTGGCATCTTTGGCCCATCTACCTATATCATACAAACCCTTCCCGACTCTAAAATGGGGATGTACTGGAAAAAATTTCTTAATCTAGGTAGCATCACCTGTAGACCCACTCAACTTTTGTAGAAGGTCATCTCATAAATTTCTATCTTTGTACTCCACATTCCCAGAGAATTCAATCCTAGGGGCCATTTTCTGAATCTAGGGCTTCTTATGGGAATGATGCTCAGATTATATTAACAATTCTGAAACTCTTTCAAACTCCAAATCTTACTGAAAGCATGAATTTCTACTGTATCATAGAAGACTTACCCATTCTACAATTTGTCACAAAGAGCTCAATAACACTACAATTCTGATCTTCACTTGAATGACTTCGATGATTTATGGCAGCTTCAAGTTTAAGCGATGAATTATATGGCCTCAATAAAATCATTCTTTTGTATTGAATTCAACTGAAGTGGTCACACGCTCTGCTATCAATTCATCTAGTTTAAAACTCACAGCTTAATGGTTCATTGACGACCATTTTAAGAACTTTGAATTTGTATCGTAGATCTTCAACAACATTTCCTTCATCGGGCGACTCTCATTTCTTCCCAAAAACAACTATTAAATTTAGGACACGTGTAAGCACGACTTGATTTCTTAAATGATAGATCTCATGCATCTTCTCCATAAGCGATCAAGTCAACCATCAGATTTATCTTAACTTGTACACAAGTTATTTTACCTTGAGTTTACTAACTGTGGCCACAACTCATCCACTTGGATACATGTCAACACTGCTTAATTGATTAGACACTATATCTCACGCATCTTTCCTTTAATTCATTAAGTGAGCCATCCAATCTTTTCTGCAACTGCACCTTCTTTAACTCATCTCTGCATTGTACAGGGCCCACCCTTTGCCATGAGTCACCATGACTTAATATCTTATCCTTTAGATGTCAATCACTTTTCCTTTAAGCAATTAAGTTGACTGTTGGATCATTCTATACTTTCTCGGCCTTTAGTTCCTTCTTTACGACCTCAGCCAGACCCACTGGGACATGTGGTGTCATGACTTAATCACTTAAGTGATAGATCTTGTTCACTTTGTTGTTAAGCGATCAAGTTAGACATTATATCTTCTTCAAACTTTCCACCTTTTAATATGCAGTCACCTTTATCATTAGTGGAATACACATCATCATCAGGACACACGACATCATGGCTTAATGGATTAATTGGTAGATCTTGCACATCTTTGGGATAAGCCATTAATTCCACCGTTAGATCCATCTGTGCTTTAATCTCCATCAAAATACCTGTGTTAGGGCCCATGTCACTCCAAAGACATGGGTTGCTCAGACTTAATCGCTTATAGGATAGATGTTGATCATGTTGAGACTAAGCAATTAAGTCAACCGACTGATGAAACAAGATTTGCTCATTGTTTAACTGAAACCTCTTCTGTCTGCTAGACCCACCAAAGACACATGGCATCACTGCTTAATGGATTATGAGATAGATGTCGTGCACCTTGGGAATAAGCTATTAAGTGAGCCATTAGATCAAAACACATTAGCTCGACAGATAGTAGATTTAATAAAATACTTGTGGACTTTAGATTTAAGGATAATACGGGACCATAACGTTAGGATACTCACAACTTATTGAACATGAAAATTTTTAAAAAGAACCCATGAGACATACATGACTTAAGTAGAAAAAAGTAACATAAAATTATAAACCATTTCGACACTTAGGGTTTTAGGATAAAATTTTACACTTTGAGACATGAGACAAGGGTTTTTCAAGTATCCTTATAAGAATCTTTGCAAAAATAGACCAGGGACTCATTGTTTGAAAAACAATTAAACAGACCTAACAAGTTCTATGTTCAGTCAGTTTTCCTCCTGACACATAAGAAATATTTGATTGGTGTTCTCATGATTATGTTCAGTAAGTATTTTTATCTCTTTATCTCTTTCTTAGAGCTTTTCAGTTATCTTCCTCCTGTCATCAATAGCTAATGTTATTTCTTGCTCAGCTTGTCTAGAATTATTCATAACCTCAATCATTCTTACCATCTATATCTCTTGACTGATTTGCAGTGATTTCACTTGTCCAGTTAGATGTTGATTGATTTTATTCAGACTTGTAATGCTTCCTTCATATGTGTCTGATGTATTGCAAGATGTAGATCCTGATGATTCAAACAAATCAGGTATCTCTTCTTCATGATAGTCTTTTTCATTAAAGCAAGATGCCATAACCTTTCTTTCATCTAGTATCTCTCTCATATTGATTCTAGCTACTTTTTATTGCTCATAGAAGATCTATATCTCTAACTTCTAATTCTCAATACATTTTCCTAGCTTATACATTTCTATTGTATGATCTTTCTCTCAAGTGGTTTAAACTTTTCCAAATAAGAGATCTAGCTCTGATACCAATTGTTTGAATAATGGAGTGGTGTGTAATAAGAGGGGAGGGGTGAATCAGTACTCTTAAATTATTTTTTATGAATTAACCTTAATCCTTTTGTAATCAATTCCATGCATTATCAACCATATCTGTTATTATATCTTTGTGTATGTAATATCAAATCATAAACTCAATTTTCATGTAAACATTCATAGAAACATTCATGAAATGTAATGACACATGACACAAGATTTGGTAACGTAGAAAACCCCTGTTAGAAGGTAAAAAAATGCGGTAGGGATGAAACCCATAAAACTTCACTATCTAAAAAATGGAAGGGGTCGGTTAAGGCTTACAAGTTTGATCACTTATAATGATCTTACCCTTTTAGGAGTAACATGTTTAGACTATTTAAGGTCTACTCTGTTAAGAGCTTTAGCAACACTGTTTAGTGTGCACTCGGTTAAGAGATTTACAAAGGATTGTTAAATCCACCTTCTTAAAGGATTTCTTCTATTTGCTACACTTATTAGAATGTAGTAAAAAATACTTGTTGACCCAAAGATATGCAATCTTGAATTTATGAATATAGATCTTTTAAGTTCTCATGTATAATGTATCACCTATTGTGGTTGATTAATACCTATGTTCTACTTGGTAGCCTTGAATCTAGTTCTTGATAACCTATTTCATCTTTTGTTGTCCCTCTGCATAAAACTCTATATTTGATCAATAGATGTGCTCCTCAGCTACAATCATCATCACATCATCTTGTTCTGATTGATTACACATCTATTTATATATTAGATTGACCTATTTTAGGTTTCACTCCTTTCAAAGATAACTCTATGATCAAAGGTTTACAACTTGACCTTGATCTCCTAGTTTGCATGTTTACAATCAGTTAGATTGATTAAAAAAATTACATTTTCTTTGTTTTTCCCTCAAGAAATGGTTTTAAAGATATACTTGTAAGCTAATATAAAACTTAAGTGTTTTATCTAATGTGTAAGTTAGATCCACATTTCTCAGAATAAAATTGTCTCTCGGTAGATTGGTGCTCAGTTTTCTCTATCATCTATCCTCAATGATGTCTCAATAGACATTCTAGTTTTCTGTTTTCTTTGTCGACTGACTTTCGGTGTTCCTCTGTGATCTTATCTTTCAGGTTCCTCTTTAGGTTGTGTCATTAGTTTACATTGTAAACTAGTTTATTGGTTTACACTAGGAACTATGCTCTTGGGTGATAGTGTTGATTTTGGTGTTCACTGATTTCGGTGACCACTTTGCATTGTTGTGTTGGGTTGCAATGTAGACTGTCTTTCAGTGATAGTGTTACCGATGGTTCTGTTAACACTTTTTCTTGCAACACTTACCTAATGATGACAGTATACCTTGTATACTCAAATGCAACCTCTTTTAGGAAAGAGAAAGGCTAATTTCTAAGGATTGGATAATATCCTTCTTCATTTTTGAGCTCCACAGACTCAGGTAGGTATTACTTTTTAAAGATTACTGATACTTCAGCCTATGTATTTGGTGGATTATTTCATTCACTGGCTATGTACCTAAAACCTCACTGTAACAACTTATAGAATACTTTAGAGATTGCAATGATTGATCTGAAATAGAGTATTATAATCCAGACTATGGTTTTGATAACATGAACCAATGAGACAAGGACTTTCATCCTTCTTCCCTTTGTTTTTAGGAGGGATAACCCAATGATTCACTCTCTAAAGAATCAACAAAATGGACAATATCCTGCTGATATAAGTCCTTAATGATTTCAGCTCATTTGTTTCAGTAATAGATGTGTTTTAATTGAAATAATTTTGAATAGTTTTGAAAACTTGGATGATGATAGATTATCAGACCAAGACCTATATCAGTGCCTATCCTTTGGGTTACAGAGTTAAAAATCTTAAAGTCTCACAAAAACAAAATACTGTAAGATGCCTTACAACCAACATGCAATTCGGATAAGTTGCCTTACAAATTATCTAGTTACCTCTAAAATACTATATCAAATCTTTAAATACTGATATGCTTCCCAAAACCACTCACAAAACTTAGTTTTTTACATGAAAGAAACTTGTAAGTAATTAGATAGTTACCTTGTAACCAAAATGCTTCAGACTGCCTTACAACCTTAAGCATAAAAAATAATACATAGGAAATAAAGAGACAACAATAGAGAAGAGTAAAATTGCACCGTATTTTATTGATGTAATCCTTCTTTCATACATGAAAAAGATTTGAAGCTTGAAAACACAAACACAAATTTAGAAAGACTGATTTTACAATATATTTCATCTCCTTTTTAGAAATACAACTCTCTTATATATATATAGGTCTTCAACCATCTTGGAATCCTTTTCAAAAGGATAATACAAGCTTTGGATGGTCTCAGAAAACCTAACCCTAAAACTACAGAAGAGACAAAAGAGAAAGAGAGAGAAGAAGTGGTGGAACGAGCAAGTCAAAAGATGAAAATAGATATTCTTTGTTCTTCTCCCAATCTGGCGACTTCATTCAGATTTGTATACATGGTAGCTAGTAGTATTTATGTCAAGTCTGGATGACCGTGCTTACATACTCACCTACACTTTCCTTTTGCAATAACTGACTTCTTTATCTTCAATAGTGAGGTGCCAAGTATTCACCCTTACTCATTGTCCAAGACTTCTTCTTCAATTGCTAGCTTCTTTCTCTTGGGTGTGGTCATCAATTCCCATGCTTTTACTTCATCATCTAATGGCCATTTGAACTCTTGAGTACTCTATATTTGTACCTTTTGCCTATCCCATCTAGCATCAGTGATGTTCTTAACATCTACTAGGAACTTGTTGATGTCAGTTTCTACCTTGAAAGCTTCATCCAATATCTTATTGAATCCTTCTATATCCACATCTGTCACCGGAATAAATGCCTCATCACTAGGCATTTTTTTGTCAAATTTATTCCTCCAGGCATCTAAGGTCTTTACCTGATCATCATCTCCCCTTAAGGAAGGAAAAAATCTATTAAAGTCATCAGAAAAGAGGCTTAATTTAACCTCTATTTGATTCAATTTTCCTTTAAAGAATGAAAGAGCAATATTGACCCTTTTGATCTCATCTACAACTTCTATCACTATCTCTGGCAAATCTGATCTTAGGGTTTGCAAAGATGCTAGGTTTTCAAACAATTATACCCTGGTAGAGCATTTATTAAAATAGGGGTTCAAGATAGCCAGATGCCCCATGACCTCTATATGCAATGCTGGCAACTTATTATAGGCATTAAGTACAACATCAGTCTTATCCTTCAGGATTTCAATTCCATGTTGTAAAACACCTCTTAATGCTCTCAAAGCAATTTCATTTCATTTTTCTCCCTCAACCTTTTCCTCAACCAACTCTTTTGACTTTGCCTTGTCTTCAATTTGCAGAGGCTATGGTTGTACAGGCACATACATCACCTCAGGCTTCTCTTCCAATTCTTTCATCAATATTTTTATCACCAGATCTTGCTGGTGCATTTGTATATGGCACATCTCTCAATCTTTAGCCAATGCACTTGTCTCTTCTAACAATGTGCTACACTTATCAGACAACTATTTAGTTTTGTCCTCATTTAAGTGAGCCCAGTGTGTCATGATTTGGGATATTTCCAAATCCCTTGTATTATACATTGTCCATACCATCTGACTACCAACCATATTCTTCTGGATGTTCACCACTTGGGCCTTTTGATCCTTTGGGCATAGGCTCCACATTGAAAAATCTTGAGACTTTGGGCTATACCCAAATCCCTTGATTAAATCTCCCATCTGAACTTCACTGGCCATTTTGAGATCTAGCTATTTTCTTATCTAGTCAATTATGAAGGAAGATGCCAAATCCCATCCCTTAGAAAATAATATACCACTTCCTAGCACCAATTTCCTGGCCTCCTCAGGTGAAATGTCCTCACTTTCAAGATCATAAGACTGTAGAGCCACTAAAGCCTCATTTGTTATTATCTCCTTACCATCAATTGTCAATTGAGCTCTTATCTGATCCTTCTTGTACCATCTTAGGAAGTCTTTAAACTCCTTAGTTTTGACAAAGTTGTCATCATTCAAAAATTGTTGTTGATGGATCAATCTTTCATCAACACAGGCCGTAAGAGGCAATTCAACCTTCTCCTCCAAATTAGATTGCTGCTTCTTGCCCTCCCTAATCAATTTCCTTAGGTTATGATCATATAACCTATTCCCAAGCACTAGGGCTTTAGCTTTATCCCTTTTCTTATCTTTCCCCTCAACTAAAGGTTGACCTATTTCTACTTTTTGCCTCTTAGCAGCAGGCTCTTCTATGTCATCAGGTTGTGTCACCACTGTCAGATCAACAATGTGGCCCTCTATTCCCTGTAGCTGTGGCACCTCAGCAATATTTTGCTGTGGTGGAACATATCTAGTAGTACGTGCATAATCACTGTCACTACTACTATCATATTTAGATTCTGAGTGATCCGGCCCTTGGGCACCTTTCTTGTCAAGAACAGTCTCAAGTTGTTCAGTAAGCACATAATAATTGTCTATCATGGCCTTAATCTTATCAAAATATGGGAGGTCAGGGTAAAAACCCCCAAAAGCCATCCCATTTCTCTTGATTTGTCTTTCAAGATTTAATAGCTCCTGAATCCTCATTCTTCTTGTCTGAATTTCATCTTCATCCAAAATGTTCCTTGTTGCATCTTCCTCTATGCATTCATAGTGGACATTGGTATTGGGGATTATAGGAGTATACAATTTTCTCACCCCTGCCATGAAGCCTTCCAGGTCAATATATCTATAAGGAGCTGCCCCCATTTTTCACCCTTCCAACCACTAGCCCACTGCATCAATAGCACCTTTGCCAATTGTAAAATTAAAAATTCTGAACTACCTAGGGGTCAAAGTCCCCTTCTTGTGTGGTACAAAATGCTCATTTTCTGTTAACAATAGCTGCCATATAAACTCCATTGCAGCCACTCTTGCTGGTACATAGTAAGGTAAGAGATGAGGTGGGTGAATACACCCATATACCCTGATGATAGTATAATTTTCTTCCAAGAAGA
>MU224542.1:646776-680934 GCA_018584345.1 Thuja plicata | reverse complement strand
ATACATAGATAGCAAATAGAATTTCTTATGCTGCAACTACTAACATGAAATGGAATTCAAGTAGGAATTACAGTTCCATATACAACTGTACTTTCTATTCAGATGCATCTAAACTACTGAATGAATAATAGAAGAATTATACATGAAAAGTAAATGGAATCACCCTCACTACAACCACTAACATGAAATAGAATCTAGTAGAAAACTGCAGCTTCACATACAATTGTTCTATCTATTCAAAATGCAAATGATTCACTAAAATGGCACAACAAACATGAGACAAAGCCTTCGTAAATAGAATCACTTCTTCTTCATTAACAAGTTTTCTGACTGTGTATACTAAATTCCTTTCAGAATTTATAGACCCTACAATACATCATGCTTCTCAAAGCCAATGACCTTTCCTCTTCCTCGAATACAAAGAGACAGAATATAAAGAGAGACTTTTCAAATCTGAGAACTCGAACAGTCATTATGAATCTGAAACTCTTCATCTTCAACCAGCATTATCGAGCTGAATCCATTGGGCCACGGAGTTGAAACATCATTTTTCTACACTGCAAGATATGAAACTGTGGGTTTTGGTAAACTGAATGCGCAAATGGCTGCGGTGCACCTGATTTTGGATTTCCCACTTGGACCATCTACGAGCACTATTGCGGAAAATTAGAAAAGTACTTCTCCATTGTGGAGAATTGGAAAAGTAATTCTCTGGTGAAAAATGGGACAAGTGCTTCTCCTTGGCGGAAAACTGGAAAAGCGCTTCTCCTGGCAGAAATCTAGAAAAGTGCTTCTCCTGGCGGAAATTTGCAACTTGACTTCTCTTCAGAAGAAAACTGGAAAAGTGCTTCTCTGGCGGAAAATGAGAAAAGTGCTTCTCCAGCGGAAAATGAGAAAAGTGCTTCTCCAGCGGAAAATGGGACAAGAGCTTCTCCTCACGGAAAATGAGAAAAGTGCTTCTCCTCATGGGAAATGAGAAAAGTGCTTCTCCTTGGCAGAAAATGGGACAAGTGCTTCTCCTCTTAAAGCACATGCTTTATTTGATCTCTTAAAACAATAATATTCCCTTTTAAAACATCGGGCCCACCTTACTATAACTAAGCTTGCGGAAAATCACCTGAGGGGTGTGAAATCCGCACAATGCAAAGTACCTCTTGGTAGAAAATCACCAAAGAGGTGCGAAATCCACACAAGGAAAAGTCCTTTTCTGCCTTTGTGGAAAATTACCTTCCTAGTGAGAATTCTGCCATGGAGAAGATGATTCCTAGAATCCCGTCGAGCTCATTCTCGCTCATTCCTTAACCAAATTGTTTGTCATTTATTTCATTAGGATCGTTGAGACCTGTAGAATCGATCCATACCAGTCTTCGATCTCTGCCTGAGAAAGAACATCGATTGGAGCACAAATCTTTGCCGGGTTGGGATCTACAACTTACCCAAATATGAAAAGACATCAGAACAACCCGCCCGGCTAAGAGAAGGAAAGGCAATGGCAGGGAAACCCAACAAAGATAGCCTACCTAAGAAAGACTTAGACATAGACTCAGACTGACCAGACTGACTCCATGAATGCCAAAAAAAGGGGTGACTGAAAGTCAGACAACACAATGCTAGACAGGCTAAATAAGAAAGAACACTAGTTATTGATGATAAAAGAAAGATCATAGAAAAGATACAGGAGAAAGAGTCTGAAATACAAAGACTTACAGAGCATCACCATGAGATAACAAATCAGATTATTCTTATGAGTCAAGAGGCAAATAGAATAAATATTGAACTCATTGAAAGAATAGAAGCTATCAGTGAATTGAGGGATGAGAATGAAAAGTTAAAGCTTGAATTAAGAATACAACAACAACATAATGAAATTATCAAAAAGGATAAAGAAAACAATAAAAGAATGGATGATTTTCTTGAGGGACAATGAAGAGTCAACAACAACAACGGTTTAGGCTTTACTGAAAATGGAGAATCATAAAATCAATCCAATCCAAGGAATGTCTATGAAAATCCAAGACCAAGAAAGCTTACATGAAATCACTATAGAAAGAAAGGCCATACATCAAATGTATGCAGAGGCAAAATGAAAAGTATTCCTAAATCTACATCTTCATTCATAGGATTATGTTATAAGTGTAACAAGAAAGGGCATACATCATATGAATGTAAGTCTGAGATGAAACAACCAAAGAAGGAAACCTACATGGACAAATACTATCCTACATGCAATATGAATGGGCACACAACTCTTGAATGTTGGAAAAATAAAAGACAATCATGGAAGCCTAAAGGTCAAGAAACTCCCTATCAACCGAAGAGATTCGGTAATCAGTATGTATGGGACTACAATACTTGGACAAATTGTACAGCATGTGGAAGATATGGTCACATTGCTGCAAAATGTATGAGACAGTGAACTAGAAAGTCTAGAGGCTGGACTAAACCTGGAATGGCATGCTTACACTATCATAAAGTTGGTCATCTCAAGAAAGACTACAGAGACTGAATGACATAGACAAACACATATCCCAATGGAAACACCATTGAAGATATCCAGAGGGCTAGAGACAAAATGTGGAGAAGAGATTCAAGCAATGATGAAGCTGGAATGAGAAATTAAAATGGTGACACCCCATCCAATGGATCTAATGACATCACCAACCCCACCTAAGTAGAACAAGTAAGTATGGAACTGCATTACCCCAAGCTATTACTTTACATTAGTTCCATAATATGTTGATATAATTCAAAATTAGCATAAGAAAGATGCATCATGGTTGTACTTGTTGAAATATATGATAACTATACTTTCGGGCATATATAAAAAAACCCGTCGATATACACTCAAAGCTAAGATTGCCTACATTTACCGAGAAGCATCGGTTAAAAGAAAAAGTTACTAGTATAGACCAAGCCTTGTCGATAAACAAGCACATGAACAAAGTTGTTAGTGATACTGAAACCTGTCAGTAAAAGAAAATTGAACAGCGAATGCTCCAAAACATTGTAAGTGTCACCCATGGAAGCAAAGTCTTCACCGACAAACTCAGTCTTTATAAACCAAGGAGATGGTAAGCATTTATGGCACACATTTTAGGGAAACAACTTTAAATAGGGCATCGAAATGACTCATTTGTCATGACACCCAGAGTAGAGAAAGCAAAGGTGATTTTTGAGCAGAAAGCAACCAAGCTATAGAGTGATCATGACTCGACCTCCAGCACTCCAAAGAAGTTCATGAATCTTTGCAAGCATAAAAAGTAAGTTCTTCATAGCCAACAACTATGCTTTTACACATTACGTAGAAGCCCTAGAATTCTAAAAATGTCATCGACTTCATGAACCGCAAAATTGAAGAATGTAAAGAAAGATGAGTTTAAGATCATCAAGAACATGACATGTGAGGAACCCAACTATAAGATCCATCTTGAGGTTGCCTCAGAACCCGATGATGCTAGTGCATTTTTACACATTCCATCTAGGGTTTTGCTAGTTGAAGATGTCCGATCATTCATACATTGCAAGATAGCAGAAATAGGAAGCTCAGAGGTTGAAGAAGCCTACAAGAAGCTGTGAAATGATGATGGAACACTCAAGGAAGAAAAAAAAAACATTGAAGTGAAAGGGCTCACCAATGCCCTAATGTTCCCAAAAGTCTTCAAAATTGAATGGATTCAATTAGTACTGAGCAGAATGCATAACAACAAGTTATGGTTGGATGAACCAAAGGAAATAACCTGAGATGCCATCCATGTGGTCACTGGTTACCCTGTAAGTGATAAAGTAAAGGCATTGAAGCATTCATCGAGGGTAGAGACCAAAATGGGATGGCCAAGGATAGAAGGTAACAAAAATAACCGCTGATGAGAACAAGTTCGGTGCATGTTTTTTGGGCTACAAATTCTTCCAGGTAAGCAGATTAAACATCATAGCATCAGGTGCAGTGGACACAACCTACAAAATTGTGAAGAAGGGTACACAATTGGACTTATCTGAGCTACTCCTGAATTAGTTGAAGGATAATCTAAAGAAAATTAGGAATGCAAAGTCAAACACTTGTAAGTTTGGCTCACTAATAATGTGTATCTTCTTTTATTTTCAAGAAAAGTTCCCATCAGTAGGAGATGTAAAATGGGAGAGAACCAAACCGGTAACCATGCAAATCAGTGAGCACATAGCTTCACTAGAAGATAACTTTGAAATGGTCATGGATGAATATTTCAATGTATTCAAAGACCGAATGCAAAAGAGGGTAAGAATCCCCGAGAAACTCATTGAGAAATACAAGGATGAGATATGCTTCATGGTTGACACAGATAATACTTACATCAAGACTGTTGTAGCAAGGACATCATGGTTACAACCATTGGAATATGAGATCAACATTGATCTTGCAACAAAGGCAATTGATGCCTTAATCAATGAACCAATGGACAAGAAGCAACCAAGGCTTGGCACATATGAAGAGGCCAAGACATGAATTAAATCAGGCCTAGTTGTTAAAAATATTATCAAAAAGAAGGACAAGATGGTGAATAATCTCAAGAAGATTATGTCAGAAACCAAGGAAGAAATAGAGAAAGATGAAGAAGTTGGACAAGGGGAGGAAACCAAAGAATAGTTATCTGTCAGTAAAGATGAAGAAAAGAATGAATCCAAGGAAATAGAGTCAGATTCACCACCTCCTCCACCATCTTAGAAACTAAGGACAACAACTACTTCTAGGACTAGCAGCCAAACATCCAAAGAATCTACTCCTTCACCCTTAAAGAAAGGAAGGGTCAAGACATACAAGAGGAAAGCTCCCACACATAAAAGAGGATAGAACAAGATAGGAAGGAAATTCATCAGAACCCAAGAGGACATAGAAGACACCAAGAAAGATGAAGCCTTAGAGGCAGAAAATGTCAAGGTGAAAGAACCTGAAACAATTGATGACATTTGTGTTTATATTATAAATTCTAGATCAATTAGAGATCCAAACATTAGAAAATGGCTAAAATTAAATCAATAAGATCATAATAAGATTGAGGAAGCCATTATAGCCAAAATGTACAACTTCAAATATGTACCAATGTAATTTGAAGGTACTTATGTACCAAGGGAACTCTTGGATAGATTATCCTCCCATTGGACATTTGCTTTGAAGAATGAGAAAGAAATTAGAGAAAGAGTACTTGTTTCTCTCATGCCACCTGAATAAAAAAGGGAAGAGATAGATGAGATGATGGAGAAACACAAGAAGGAATTCTCACCAAAGTTGAGGGCATATAAATTTCTTGAAGGTAAGTTAATTGAACTTGAATAGGACAGCCACAAGAAATGGTGTAATATCATGAATAGACCAATTGAGGAGAAAAGCCCCAACCAAGACCTTTAACAACAAGATGTTGACAAGGAAACTCAAGATGATACATCCATTGAGTTAGATAAAGAAGAGGATGATTCAAAAGGAAACATGACTGCAGATGTTGCAGATGATACATGGGATGATACCACAAATGACAATATTGTGGACACTAATGTAATTGACATTACTAATGACCCAACAGACGAAATCATTAAAGATGAAGATGTCACTGTTGCAAAAGACACAACAATTGATACTACACAGGTGAACATTCCAGGCAAACTGCCAATATTGATACAAGCTATCAATATCATGCAAGAAACAAGAAAATCATCCAAGAAGGATACTCCAAAGGATGCAGGAGAAGAAGAAAACAAGGATAAAACTGATGGTTAGCAAGACATCAGAGATACTCAAGATGTAACCCACACTAATAAGGTTACTGAAGGAAATAAGGAAAAAGATGCAGAGAATCAAGACAAGAATGAAGAAACCAAGATTGATGAAGAAAAGGACACCAATGAAGGAGACAAACCAAAATATGGCACTCCTAAGAAAACCAATAATATTACTACCAAAAATATTAAGGTGAATGTGGAGACATCTGCAGACACCTGATGAGCTGAAACTGAAGCCAAGCAGTAGAAAGAAGCACAACAGGTCACTTCATCAAGCACAATAAAAAAGGATGAGAAATTGGCAATGGTGTTACATTCCACTAAGTCACAGAAGAAGAAGAAGACAAAGAAAAAATATTTAGAGGTTACATTGAATGAAATCATTGTAATACCCAAATGTGACCCCTCTACACTTGACTTTGAAGCTCTATGGGAATATGGATAAATATGCCAAAGGAAGGCATTGCAAGAGAAGCTGAAGAAACAACACAGGGACTCCATGGTACTAGAGACAACTAGGGACATCTTACAATAGATTGTACCTAATATTGACATTGATCAAAATAAGCCAATACTTGATCAATTAGCTACCCTCACCGATGCAATCATAACTTAGAACATTGATGATGTGAAGGCAATTAAGGAGAGAGCTGAAATGAAGTACCAACATAAGCTCATAGAGAACATCAGCCAAGAAGTGGCAATAAATAAGGTAAAGCTATCATAATTCATATATGAATTAGACCCCATCATATCTGAAGCTATAACCTTAATACAAAAGATGAGCATAATATAGAAGTTCACTAAGGAGAATAGTGACAATATACCAAAGCTAGATGCAGATCTAGCAAACAATGCTAGTAGCCTAACCATAGATGGAGAAAATGCATTCAAAGTGCATTATGAGAAGATAATTGAGGTAAAAAGGTTAAGTCAAGAGCCATGGGAGACAGAAACAAATTTCAAAGAATAAGTAACCGAGCTACAAGCTCAACTTCTGCCAAATCTTACACTGCTCCAAAAACACATCAGTGTAGCAAGGCAACTGATTGCAACTCCTGAGATGTCTGTAGAAGAGAACATCTATGATATGCATTCAAAGATTACATTTGAGCACGTGACTCTAGAGAACCTAAAAGAGCAATGGGAGAAAATGATGGAAGACATGAATTCTTCACATTCCCATATTTTTTATAAGCTCTAAGGTAAATGACCTTTTCCCTTAATATCAAATAAAGGGGGAAATGATATGAGTACAAAATAAGGAAAATGACATTCATTCATTCAGATGGGAAAATGGTAGATATGTATATGTATATTCATAAGGATAAAATGATATGTAAAAGGAAAAGATATCATATGTACAGATATACCGACATATACATAGGGGGGGTCATTATATGACTAAGGATTATATATGTTGTATATACTTAACATTTTGTTAGTATTTTGCACATATCAGTTTTTGATACTAATGTCAAAGGGGGATATTGATGACATTAATTTACCATTAGTATACAAACAACACTTTTGGTAAGTCTACATCGAAAGACAGGAAAGAGAAAACCAAAGATCATATTGAGAGATCACCAAAGATGACTAAGTATAGAGAGAACGAATGACACAAGTTAGTGTGTAAAATGAAAATACAAAGAAAAAAGATAAAGTGGAACCTGAAAAAGCAACTCGAAATGCAAATTATAGTGCAGACCGACAAGAAAGATACAGTGCAACTGACAGACAAAACTGAAGGACAATCAAGCATGACCAACAAACAGAACCGAAAGTCAGTTGCAGCCCACAAAAAGTGGATGTGACTTCCACGTCAGATAAAACAAGGTTATTCTATTTATAGGATATTTAATTATTTTTAAATCCATTTCTTTAGGGACAAGAAACATTAATGTAAGTATTTTAATCAGTCTAACTGATTTAAAACACATAGACTAGGAGATCTAGGTATAAGTTGTAAACTTGATCTTAGAGTTAACATTGTTTTAATCAAAACTCGATGAAGTCAATCCATCTATAAATAGATGATGCAATCATTCTTTATGAGTGTGTGTGAGAAGAGAAAAGAGAGAGGAGAATAGAATGAGCACATCTATGGATTGAATTGAGATTTTCAAGAACAAGAAAAACAAAAAGAAGGATTTGGTTAGCAGAACCAAGAAGGAAACCGATAATAAAAGGTATTAATAAATCATAATTAGGTGATAATATTTTTCATGTAAACTAAATTTGATCTGTATCATCAATAGGAGATTGCATTTACTAGGTCAATTTGTAATTTTCTATCATTCTAACAAGTGGAACAAAGTGTAAAAATCCTTTCAAGGAAGGTGGATTTAATAGTCCAACATCAAATCTCTTAGCTGAGTACACACTTAACAGTGTTTCTAAAGCTCTTAACAGAGTATACTTTAATAGGTCTCCACCAATACTCATAATAGGGTAGATCATCAAAACTGATCAAATTGTAAGCCTTAATTGGACCCTTCCAATCTACAGATATTGAAGTTTTGTGGGTGTCATCCCCACTGTAGTTTTTACTTCCTAACATGAGTTTTCTGTGATATCATATCTTGTGTTATGTGTCAATTACTTTCACGAATGTTTCTATGAATGATTCACATGTTTATTGATGTTATGAATTGATATAACTCGCATCAAGATAGTATAGATCAGATTGAATGGATATGCAATTGATTACAAAGGTTAATTGATTAAAGGATAAAAAAAAAGTTTTAGAGGTATTGATTCACCCCTCCCCTCTTAGTACATACTTCCCATTAATCCCAACAGGAACCAGTTGTTGTTCCTCCTAGTTCTCAACATATTTCAAATAAGACAAAACGTAACTGATCTACCAATGAATGTTGTAAGAAGCGTCAAGCTCAAGCTAAGGCTTGTGCCTCTATTAGTCAAATTCATTTAGCTTCTTTTGATCAGCCTATGCTTGATGGTTTGGAAGAAGTTAATAATGATGCTAAGATAAATAATTATGATGATTCTATTTGCATCTTAGATTCTATTTTTATTAATCTTGATGAAGAAGATACTCTTGATGATTCTAATGATGAATACGAGACTATTGATATTGATACTGATTTACCAAATATGATTTCAACACAATTGATAATTACACCTAGTATCGAACATCGTGATTCTCAAGAGGATCCTTGTTTGGAACTGGCTATTATTCCTATTGTGTTGGATATAGTCCCTCTTGTGATTTTCCCACCTTCCCTAAATGATATAGACCAAGATGGGGTGAGTAGGCAATGTGCTTGATTGACTTGTCCTCCATGGTATCCTTTTATGTGTTTTCCTATTGTATTGTGCTTCTCCCATAATGTGTTTGCTAAATGTTTGTTAGATTATTTTATACGACCCTTGTTGCTTTGTTGGTGCAAGGTAATAAAGGAATCAAACATGTTGTAATATTCCCCTATATGTATCTCTATTCTTCTATATGTTATTTTCATGTTATGTTGTACCTATGCTATTGTTCATAAATGTTTTCCTTGTGTAGTCCGCTTGGATTTGCGACATGGTAGCACTGATTCTTTTTGGTCTCCATGTTGTTGTCCAAAAAGAGTCTTCTTCATAACTCTTGCATTTTCTTTCCTCCATTTTGATAATAGTTCTACTTTCTTTGGGGAGTGATGTCAATTCATTTGCAATAATATCATATATATATATATATATATAATCTTATGATCATACTGACCCCATGGTAGGTGGATCCCTACTATGTTCTCTTTATGTTTATGTGATATTTCCCTTGATTTTTCTTCACTCGGGGGCATCTCATAGTGGAAACGTAATCAGTGGATTTTTTTATGTTTCTTTTAAAACCATTTCTCCTGCTAAAGTTTTAGCAATGATTTTAACATGGGGGCATACACTCTACTCACTTTTTGCACACACGCACTTTCAAAATATTTTCAAGACTTAAAACTTTTATTTTCCCTTTATGGATTAGAGACTAATCCTTAAAGCATGGATTTTTACCTTATAGGATCTCTTGATCCCTCCAGTTTCAATTTAAAAAGTTTTGATCCCTTAAGGTCATAAGGTATCCTTAAGATTGGATATCTCTAGTTTTGGCTTTTCTCTTTTGGAATAGAATATCCTTGAGGGTGAATCCTTGATGGGTTGAATAGTGAGTAGCCACATTCATTAGGTGTTTCAACTCCATCTTTCCAGTTGCACTATTTCCTTGTGTGATTCACAATGGGACATAGGTTCCCATTGGGCGAGGTAATCACACCCTATCTCTCTTTTTCTTTGACTAGTGATGTCTCTCTTATTGTAATCTTTGGGTTAACAAAGACTTGAGTCCCTGGGGGCTTGAGGATTTCTTTGTCCCTTTGATTTCAATAAAATTATCTTTTCTTTGTGATCTCCTTTACCAAGATTTTGCATCGAGTCCATACTCTTGATAAAGTGGGGGCTAAATGTGTCATGAGAAAATGGAAGCACTTCCATTTAGGACTGGTTTAGCCCTTCGAGTAAGTGGTTTGGGTTCATGTCAAATGCCTTGAATGGGTCTTTGACTTGGATCTAGTTCTTCCCCTATTCTACCCTATTTTCTACTTCTCTCCTACCTATTTCTAGCATCCTTCTCTAAGATCTTGAGGTTCTTGACTTGAGGGTCAATGTTGACCTTCTCGGTCAAGGTCAACCTCAAACCTGATAGGGAGAGGGGATGAACTAATCACTAGTTCATGCTTCTTGTCTACCACTAAGACCTAAGGTGACTCGTAAGTCCACCAAATGGATCTATAGGACCTTCTTCAATCTATGATCCCCTGATCCTAGACCCCACTCTTCTATCTTGAACAAAATCTTTCCCTTTCCAACTACTAGGCTTTCATGCTAGGTGAGGAACACACAAAGTTCTTAAGCTCTCCTACGGTCTTTCTTCACAATTATTTCCAAACACTTTGCAGGGTCATGGAGATGCTTCAAGACCTCCCAAATTTATTTTTTCAATGCCTAGGTCAACCCTAAACATTTAGCTTCTTTAATGATTCTTCTCTTTTCCACCAAAATAGGGCTACTAGAAGGGAGCCCCAATTAGCCCTCCTGCTCTGAGAAATCAGGCTAATACTCCAATTTATTCCATTGACCATCACAAAATTCCTTCAGAGACTTTCATTCATTTGGAGAACCGTTAAATATTTTCAAGGTTTTGGATCTCAGGAAGGCTGTACTGTACCTCTGCACAAAGTGAGGGTTTGGAGGGTTTATAGGCCTTTTCTAGGCCTATCTATTCTTTAACTTGGTTTGATGCTTTGTGGGATTTCCACAAACCTCTCCTTCTTGTCAAGGGACCTTAACTTACTCCCCCAACTATTCCATGCTTTCTTCCTTCATCATCTTCACAACCCTGCAAGTTACAAGCTCTACAACAACACCCTTCCCTAATCAGGCTTGCTTAGGCTCTCCTAGGGAAAGAGTTTAAAAATTCCTCCATAGATTTTGAAGGAACCTCCTCCTGAAAGCACAAAGGAAATTGAACCTAATCACTATCCCCAAATTTTTGTATTGAGTCTATGGTGGGATAGTGAGTTACATTGCTCATAAGACCAACTGTCTGGTTCAGGACAGTGGACTGGTTAAACAAGCTATTTACAAACTTGATAAAAGAAAAGCTATAAAAACCTAGTCTAATGAATTAGAATCTACTCTAAACAATACAAACTATCATTCCAAAGTATTACAGTAGCAAAGTTAGCACTCCAAAGCTTTCATTCATTCACTGTGATTCTTTTTCATGCACAGAACAGTCACAACAGTCTCCTGTCCGTACTCTGACACATACCTAATGGAAATATTAGGGTTTCTTTTATTCATATATGGTCTCTTAGGTATTTTACAAGTATGTCTAGGGTTCCCATTGCATTAGAGGTGAAATCCACCATTATAGGATATCTTGGCTAAATGTTGTCAAGCAACATTTTCAAAGTTGCAAATTTGCACTTTGCAACTTTTACAACTTTTCCAATTTCTTGTCCAATAGACTAAATCTAGGCTTGCGACTCCTCTTAGTGGAATTCTAAGGGTAGGATCACTAATTCTAATGTAAAATAACATCAAAATTCCTAAAATGGACCACTCACTTCTTTAAATGACCTCTCTCTAAGAGGTACCTATCAGATTCTAAAGCCAACCAAGGAACTCCTCCGACCTTTAGACCCTAACTAACATTGCCAATTACAAAAGAGTTCCTCAGACCATTATTTTACCTACAAGGCTCATTAAGAGCATCACACAACAAAATTCCAAGAAATGGTGAGGGTCGTGTTTTCTAGGTGCCCCTGCACCATACTCCCCACCAAAGAAGCTAAGTCCCTGCTGGAGACAATAGGTGGAGATCTATGCCCTGAAGGTGAAACAAATTCTCAGGGACCCAAGTTTCTTCTAAATCTGGTTTACCCTGCCACTTGATAAGGTTTTCTTTATAGACTCCATGCCTGGTCTTTGTATGTACCCGAGATTCCAATATCTTCTCTTCTCTTAGCTTGCTTGTGGGAGGTAGGGCTGCTGCTTGAACTTCCTTCTTAGCTTCCTCCACATTCTGATCTACCTCAGTAAGAGGTCCTTTGTATCTAACCAGGTCTACAACATTGAAGATGGGAGAGATAGCTAGATTATCTGGTAGACCAACTTTGTAAGCATTTTCTCCATACTTGGCCAATATGGGACATGGACCAACTCTCTTCATTTGCAGCTTTGTAGGAACTCCTTTTTCCATTCTTGCTTTGTTTAGGTGGACCCTGACTAATTCTCCTACACCAAATTGAACCTCTCTTCTCTTGAGATCAACCTTGTCTTTGATCTTCTTGGTGTTGTCAATAAGGGACTATTTCACTTGGTCATGTACTTCTTTCATGGATTAACTAAAATCTTCAGCATAGCCACTATTAGGGACTTGGTTTTCCAGATTTCTTAGTTCACATACACCCCTAGGATGTATTCCATAGACAATCTCAAAGGGACTCTTTCCAGTAGTCCTATTGATGCTATCATTATAGGCAACCTCTTCTTGGTGAAGGACTAAATCCCATGTCAAACCATATTCTTTGGTTAAGCACCTTAACAAATTTCCAAGTGTCGTATTGACCACCTCAGTTTCACCATCAATTTTTGGATGGTAAACTAAACTAAATGCTAGATTGGTACCTAGTCTTTGCCATAAGGACCTCCAAAAGTGTCCCATAAATTTTCTATCTCTGTCAAATACAATAATACATGGCAAGCCATGAATTCTTACAACTTTCTTGAAAAACAAATAAGCAATATGACTTGCATCATGAGTGACTTTAAATGGGATAAAATAACTCATTTTGCTGAATCTATTCACTACAACATAGATACTATCAAATCCACTCTTTGTCCTAGCTAAACCAACTACAAAATCCATACTTACACATTCCCAAGGTCTGGTTGGTATGGGGAGAGGCTGATAAAGTCCTGCATTTTTAGAAGTACCCTTGGCTCTTTGACATATGATGCATTTCTCAACATAGGTCATGACATCTCTTTGCATTTTAGGCCAATAGTAGTACCTTTGGACCAATTCCAAGGTCTTGTTGAGGCCAAAGTGGCCACTCAAACTCCCATTGTGTTTTTCTTGAATGAGGTTCTCCCTCATCGATCCTCTTGGAACACACAATTGCCCTCCCTTAAATAAGAGTCCATTCTGCAATGTATACTCTACAAACTCACCATGGAAGTGATTCATATGTTCTTGACAAACCTTGTATGCTACTGCAAATTATTCATTAGTTTGGTACAACTCCTTGAAGTTATCCAATCCTATGCTTTTCATTTGGACTTATTGAACAGTAAGTAGCCTTCTACTCAAGGCATCTGCTACATTATTGAGCTGCCCCTTCTTGTGCTTTATGGTGAAGGTATAAGACTACAAATACTCTACCCACTTGACATCTCTATGAGTGAACTTGTCTTGGGAGTTGAGAAATCTCAAAGCCTGATTGTCAGTGAACACTACAAACTCCTTGGGAAAAAGATAATGCCTCCACTTTTTAAGGGATTGAACAAGTGCATAAAGTTATAGATCATAGGAAGAGTACTTTTTATTTTCTGCATTTAGCTTCTCACTAAAGAAAGCCACGGTCCTATTGCTTTGACTCAAAACTCCTCCTACTGCTATGTTACTGCCATCACATTCTATGACAAAGGGTTCATCAAAGGTTGGCAACCTTAGAATAGGCTCAGTAGCTACCTCTTTCTTTAATGTCTCAAATCCCTTATTTTCTGTAGGTGTCCACACAAATTTATTTTTCAATCCACCCTTGATGGTTTCCATCATTGGAGCACATATCCCACTGAAGTTCCTGATGAACTTTCTATAGTACTAAGGTAGGCCATGGAAACTCCTCATTCCACTGGCATTCTTTGGAGTTGGCCAACTTAATATTGCTGCAACTTTAGTGTCATCCATGTTTAGATCTCCTTGGGATAGAACAAAGCCTAAATAGACTAGTTCCTGCTTCATAAAGTCACACTTATCTAGATTGATGTTTAGTTGTTCCTCTTTCAATTCAGACAACACAATCTTGAGATGCTTTAAATGTTCCTCTTTACTCATGCTGAAAATTAATATGTCATCTAAATAGACTACCACAAACTTACCTATGAAGTATTTCAACACCTCATTCATGAGCCTCATGAATGTTCTTGGAGAATTGGACAGACCAAATAGCATGACTAGCCATTCATAGAGTCATTCAGTGGTTTTGAAAGTTGTTTTCCACTCATCTCCCTCTTTTATTCTTATTTGATGATAATCACTTTTAAGGTCTATCTTTGTGTAATACTTAGTCCCTCCTAGACAATCCATTAGATATTCAATCCTAGGTATGGGAAACCTATACCAGATTGCAATATTGTTAATGGCTCTGGAGTCTATACACAATCTCCATGTTCCTCCTTTCTTGGGTGCCAAAATAGTAGGAACAACACATGGGTTGATGCTCTTTCTTATTAGCCCTTGGTCCATCAATTCTTGTACATACTTTGCAACTTCCCTATTATGTTTAGGAGTTATCTTGTAAGGTGCCTTGTTTGGCAATGATGCCCCTACGATCAGATCTATTTGATGGTTGATTTCTCTCTTAGGTGGCAAGGTTGCAGGTACTCCATATGATATAATGTCCTTGAACTCCTTCAAAATCTGCTGCACTTCATGAGGTATGTCCTCTTTCTTGGTCTCTATGTCCTCCTTGGGTTTCACTACAATAGCATAACCCACTCCTTCTTCTTTCTAAAGAGTTTTCATGAACTCTTTCCCCTTCAACATCAGTACATTAGGACCACTTTCCTAGCTATCTTGTTCAAGTAATGACTAAATTTTGTAGCTCACACCATCCTTCACAAAAGAGTATGAATTGAGCTCACCATTGTTCATGGCCTTTCTATCAAACTATCATGGCCTACTTAGTAATAGGTGATAGGCCTCCATTGGAAAAACATCACATAAGAGCTTGTCCTTATACCCACCTATGGTGAATTCAATCCATGCCTACTCATTAACCAAGACATGTTGCCCTTTATTTAACCATGTGACCTTATAAGGAGTGCTATGAGGTATTTTAGGAATATTGAGCTTGGTAATGGCCTCCTCAGAGATTATGTTATCAGTAGACCCTGAGTCTATGATAACTTTGCAGACTTTTCCCAGTATCTTGCACCTTACCTTGAAGAGTAACCTTCTTTGTTTGGGATCCTCCTTGACGGGTTCTCTAATTAGGACCCTCTTTATCATCAAATTTTCACCACTCTCTGAATCCAATTGAATATCAAGAGACTTCACACTTTAAGTATCTTCATGTACATATGCCACTTTCTTGTCACCTTGTGAAGATGATCCCTTTTCCAGACACCTATAGTTAGGATGCCCCAATTGCTGACAGTGGTAACACTTCATGGTGGAAAAATAAGATTTTCCTCTTCCTCCTAGTTACCTACCTCTTCCTCCAAATCCTCTACCTCAGCTTGAACCACCTCTTTGGCTGGTCTCTCCACTTTGTTCAGTCAACTTGGACTCCCCTTGAGGTGTACTATCATTGCTCCTACCTCCATAGCTTCCCCTATGTTGTCTTCCATCTCTGCCCCTTCCTCTATTCTTTGAGGTCTGGTCCTACTTCCTCTTTCCTTTCTCTTCCACCTTCAAAGAAATTTGGTAGCATTGATGAACTATTTTAGGAGTGACAAGGCTCATATCTTCTTGGATGGACCACTTAGACCATTCAAATATATTGCCAACCTAATGCTTTCATCTTCCACCACCTTGGACCTTAAGCATAGTTTTTGAAACTCTTCGGTATAGGTGTGTACATCCATCTCCTTTTGTCTAAGGTTCTACCTTCTTCTATGAAATTGTATCTCATAATCATTAGGAATATAAGCCTATTTGATTTTAGTCACCATTCATTTCCAAGTACCTATGGGACTCTTCCCTTCCTTCTCTCTTTCTGTTTGGACAAATTTCCACCAGGTTAAGGCAGAGCCTCTTAACCTTGACTTTTCTACTTTGACCTTTTGAGCATAAAAGACACCATCACATTCAAAATGGTTCTCCATTCCATCAATCCAATCCATGATAAGTTCTAGATCCATCTTTCCACTGGACAAGGGAATGTCTTCCAAAGCTTTGTTGTTTATTTCTTTTAGTGCCCTCAAGAAAGGCTCTTTTGGTATAATAGGGTCTGGTGTTGGGGCTTCTTCCTCCAACTCAATATCCTTCTCTTTAGATTCCTTCTCTTCCTTCTGCTCCATCTTGTCCTTAACTCTATCTACCTTGTCTTGGACATCACTTAACAACCATTCTAGTTGTGCTAGTCTTTCTCTCAATGACTTGTTGTCTTCCTCTTGCTCTTCAACTTTCTTGGCCAATTCTACATTGGTCACCATATTTCTTGATCCACTGGATTTAGTAGGTGAGAACATTCACCTTTCTCTTCAATTTCTTTTCCCACACCTTTATAAGGCTCTGATACCACTTGATAGGGAGAGGAGATGAACTAATCACTAGTTCATGCTTCTTGTCTACCACTAAGACCTAAGGTGACTTGTAAGTCCACCAAATGGATCTTTAGGACCTTCTTCAATCTATGATCCCCTGATCATAAACCCCACTCTTCTATCTTGAACAAAATATTTCCCTTGCCAACTACTAGGCTTTCATGCTAGGTGTCTTAACCTCTCTTAGGGTCTTTCTTCACAATTATTTGCACACACCTTGCAGGGTCATGGAGATGCTTCAAGACCTCCCAAATTGCTTGTTTCAATGCCTAGATCAACCCTAAACATTTAGCTTCTTTACCTATTCTTCACTTTTCCACAAAAATAGGGCTACTAGAAGGGAGCCCCAATTATCCCTCCTGCTCTGAGAAATCAGGCTAATACTCCAATTTCTTCCATTGACCAGCACAAAGTGAGGGTTTGGAGGGTTTCTAGGCCTGTCTATTCTTTAACTTGGTTTGATGCTTTATGGGATTGACACAAACCTCTCCTTCTTATCAAGGGACCTTAACTTACTCCCCTAACTATTCCATGCTTGCTTCCTTCATCATCTTCACAACCCTACAAGTTACAAGCTCTGCAATAGCACCCTTCCCTAACCGGGCTTGCTCAGGCTCGCCTAGGGAAAGAGTTTAAAAATGCCTCCATATATTTTAAAGGGCCCTCCTCCTGCAAGAACAAAGGACATTTAACCTACTCACTATCCCCAAATGGCCATACTGAGTCTAGGGTGGGATAGTGAGTTACATTTCTCACAAGACCAACTGTCTTGTTCAGGACAATGGACTGGCTAAATAGGCTATTTAAAAACTTGATTAAAGAAAAACTATAAAAACCTAGTCTAATGAATTAAAATCTACTCTAAAAAATAAAAACTATCATGCCAAAGTATTAGTAGAAAACTTAGCACTCCAAAGCTTTCATTCATTCACTTTGATTCTTTTTTCATGCACAGAACAGTTACAATAGTCTCCTGTTTGTACTCTGACACATACCTAATGGAAATATTAGGGTTTATTTTGTTCATATATTCTCTCTTAGGTATTTTGCAAGTATGTCTAGGGTTCCCATTGCATTAGAGGTGAAATCCACCATTATAGGATATCTTGGCTAAATGTTGTCAAGCAACATTTTCAAAGTTGCAAAGTTGCACTTTGCAACTTTTACAACTTTTCTAATTTCTTGTCCAATAGACTAAATCTAGGCTTGTGACTCCTCTTAGTGGAATTCTAAGGGTAGGATCACTGATTCCAATGTAAAATAACATCAAAAGTGCTAAAATGGACCACTCACTTCTTCAAATGGCCTCTCTCTAAGAGGTACCTATCAGATTCTAAAGCCAACCAAGGAACTCCTCAGACCTTTAGACCCTAACTAACATTTCCAGTTACAAAAGAGGTCCTCACACCTTTATTTTACTTAAAAGGCTCATTAAGAGCATCACACAAAAAAATTCCAAGAAATGGTGAGGGCCCTATTTTCTAGGTGCCCCTGCACCAAAAATCACCTAGGTCAAGGTTGACCTTTACCATAACCTAGGTTAGGGTCGACCTCGACCCTAACCTAAGGTCTAAATTTCAAATTCCAATGATTTCTGGATGTCGGGATTTGGAAAGAGTTATTTCCCGCTTCTGGGTCGGCTGTTTCAAACTCTGAAGTAGAGACTCTTAAAAAGGTATTTAATATAGGTCCACTTCTAGGGGTATAGGCCTAATTGGAATTTAATTCTCCTAAGTCGGCCTCTCTAGAAGTTTGTGCCCTAGACTTGTATATAAGGAAGCCTTTTTTCTTTCATTTTCTAAGCACTAAGCAGGAAGGACAAGAGATGATATGATAATGGAAGAATAATCTATGGATAAGTTATCAAAGCATTCAAGAATTCAAGAATTTAAGGTTTAATTCATCAATGAGATCCATTAGTAGCCATTGAAGGATTCAAGCTCTATGGATCCCTCTTGTTGAATATTTCTCCATCCACATCCTTTCAAGATTCTTCCTATTCCAAGTTCAATTCAAGATTGGTGTTGAAGATCTAAAGGAAATTTATTTGAGAAATCATACACACTACATCCTACATTCTATATTTATTTGGTGCATCCATACTTGTGGATCTAAGGATTCCAATCCTCCACAAGGGTTTCAACATAAGCAAGGTGAATTGTTATGTTTACTGTGTTTATTACTACAATTTCAATTATATTATAAGGTTAATTCCAAAAGTGGGGTTTGACCAAGGCAAAGCCCCCCCCCCCCCCCCCCCCCCAAAAAAAAAAAAAAACCATTTTTCTTGTAGGTACAGGTACGGAACAATGAATTATAGAGTAGATTTGGGTACCCTTTTCGACCAAATTTTAGGATCCGTGAACAAAATTTTCATCAGAGTAGCGCAGGTCAAGGTTGACATAAAGGGGTCAAGGTTGACCTATATTTGGCTCAAGGTCGACCTGGCACAGAAAAGAAAAATATTTCTGGGTTTTCTCCGTCTCTGTGTTTCCATTCCAGATCCGGTTGCAGAATTTCTAGAAACTCAGTACAGACATCAAAAAATAGCAATTTCTAGATCTGCTACACTTTGAGGTTAGTATTTGTCTTCAATTCATTTCAATTAAGTTTTTAATCATTTCTGATCTAATACACTCCTCTCCACTCTCTCATACACCACCCCTATAAATCGGGAATGTAAGGTTTTCCCCTTTATTATTATTTCCAATTGATTGATTCATTTGTGCATTGACCATTTTCTTATGGTTAATCAATTTGGATCTTTCCTTTGTCAATTTGGGGCTAGGAGGAGAATCTTACCTTCCCCAAACCTTTTAAATGTAAAGAGAATTAATAATTATATATTTTTTTCTCCTTACACTATGTAATGTTTTGAATGCCTTAGGGAAATGATTTTTTTTTTTTTTAATTTATAAGGTTTTTAATCTTTTTGTTGAATGAATGTGTGGAAAAAATTACTTTTGTACATTTGATGATTTGAATGTATTTTAAGGGCATATGTAATATGTTTAATGATTTGAATGCCTTAAGGGAATGTTTAAATTTAAGTAATGACTTGAATGTCTTAGGGTTCAATAAAAACATTTTTAATTTACTTGAGGTTTATAATGTTTATATGGTTAATGTTTAATTTTAGATATGATTTGAATGTATAGTTTGTACATATACTTGATGTCATATATGCATATATACATGAACTATTTTGTTAATTATATTTAATGTACATGTGCACACTTGCAATTTATACATCATACATCATGGAATCCAATACTTTAGAGTGTATTGTACATCATTATAGTGACCATGCATCATGAGCACCATCCCATTGTACTCCCCAGAGTAGGGAGAATCATAGACAGGGGACTATATCTAGATTTCATGCTACTCTAGCTCAGCTAGAGAGAACATTGTAAAATACTATTATCCTCCCTAATAGGGAGTGATTGACATCCATTCACATTGATCTTATGAGTATGATTCAAAAGGTTGAATCATACAACCCCTATGATGAAACCTCCATTGCCACATTCTATCTGAGCTTAGCTAGTACACTATCAAGGATATTAGAATAACTGACACGAGGGGTGATTCAGTGGCCTCAAAAATTAATCCAATAAATCAACCCAAAAAATTTATACCATAAATATAATCCTCTAGCTGTCTTTAGTCCTAAAATATGTATGCCTTTAAACAATCTTATCAAATAACTACTCTTTGAAATTTAGTGTTAACCTTTTTCTTAAGCTTTACCAAATTTTGTGTACTGATCATGTTGTTGATATTCATGTTTTGTCAGTGATGTCTACATATATTTCTGTGGAGCAGACAAACTGGATACTTGACTGAAAAAAGCGTACGGACACTGTATGGATGATTTAGAATGATCAAAGTTGGATTTATGCAGAAGGATATGTTTTGACCTTATTCCTAAGATCACTTGGCTTTATGTTGCATATTTTGGATGTTACAATTGATTTGGTAAAGATTGGTTTCTAGACTAACTATGATGTTGGACAGATCAGGTCTCTGTGTTTTGGGTATATCTTTCTGGTGAAGATACTTCAGATGAAGCGAGCTTACTAGTGGACAGAAGACATATTTTGGAGTAATGGGTTGAGTTTGATTGTTGTTTGGTTACTGGTGACATCATCTGTGATGTGTATTCTAAAGAAGACCTATTTGGTGGCCGACTTCAGACATGTAGCGTGTAAAATGAATTGTGAGCGTGGATTGTGGATCTGGGAGTATAAGTGATGGATTATTTGATGTTTACTTGTTATAGGTACTATGTGTATCATAGCAAGGGGTTAAACAATTATTTGTATATTGGAAAGCCTTAATTGGCTGACCTAATTAATTATTTGTGTATTAGGAAAGATTAACTGGCCGACCTAATGAATTATTGTAAGAGGGTATATATAAGTGATCTTTTCTTTTGAAAAGATGTGGTAGAGATTAAAAAGAGTAGAGAATTATGGAAGCTACGAGGCTTGTTGACTACTGGATGTAGAGCAGATTTTATGAGAATAATACTTCATTGGAACTGACCAAGAAAAGAGAGTTGCTATCAAATAGTTCATAGGATTATGTATTTGTTATATACACTTGTTTGGATTGTGAATCCTTGAGGGTGGCTTTAACCTTCTTTGGGAAGTGTGCCTTGGAAGTGGGCCTACTATTTACTTTTGACACCTAACAGGGTCTGTCTCCTAACAGGGACTATGTACTATAATTTTGTAACAAGCTTCTAACAGGGATAAACCTTTTAACAGGGATACTATACTCTCAGTACATTATTTGTGGGTGTTAATTCCCACTAGGGTTTTACCTTGAACATGGTTTCCTCAAAAACAAGTTTTGTGTTATGGTGTTGGTATTTACTGTGTTATCATTTACATTTGCATATTTGGTTTATAAAGTTTAAAGTTTAATAACCTATATCATAACTAATTCACACCCCCCCCCCTCAGTTATCTTGTGGACTATTATTCCTAACAATTAGTATTAGAGCTTGTGGTCCTTAGAGAGAAAGTTTAACAACTTGAGGTGATCCTAAAAATGGCTTACTACAGGAGGATAGTATGAAGTTTGATCCTGAAAACTTTGACAGTTGGTAGAACAAGATGAGAACACATTTTCTATGTCTGGCAATTGACTACTGGATGATCACAAAGAAGAAAGAGAAGATAGCAACTAAGAATGAGTTAGACAAGGCTACTGAAGATGAAAAGAAGCTATTTTCATGTAATATGGTTGCAAGGGAGTCTTTGATCAACACACTTTCAGAAGGAGAATTCACTGAAGTAAAGGACTTGGATTCTACACATGAGATCTGGACAAGATTGGAAACATTATACATTGGAGATAAGTTTACAAAGTAGAAAAATCTACAAAACTGGAAGAAAAAAATGGAATCATTGAAGATGAGAGAAGATGAGAACATCAGGGAATATGGACAAATAATTACAGAAGTGGTTACTAGTATTAGAAACTCTGGAGGTACTTATAGTGAGAAAGAAGTGATTGTGAAGATACTTAGATCTTTGACACCTGCATATAGAACCAAAGTTCAATATATAGAGGAGGTTATACCTTTGACACCGAACTTCACCAGAGATATGTTGTTTGGAAAGCTAACTACATTTGAGGCCGCAAAATTGGGAGACACTTTACCTAAAGTTGAGTCAGCATTCAAGGAAACCATGTACAAGAACAAAAAGACCTTATTTGGAAATGCAAGCACCATTAGTAGTGACCTAAGAGAAGAAATTGGAGCCTATGCTAATGAATGGGAATAGATACAGGAAGAAGTAAGAAAGCTAGATGAATTTGTGGCACTGATTGCTAGAAGAGAAAAGAGAGGTAAGGGAAAGTTTGAAGGCAAATTACCTATGAAATGTTTTTCATGTAACAAGATTGGTCATTTTGCATCTAGATGTCCTACAAGAGTTCCAAAGCACAAACCTAAGTTTTTCAAGTCTAAGTATTCAAAAGACAAGGAATGTTATTATGCTATTGAGGGTATATCTAATGATGATGATGGTGACTATGATGAAATTGGATTTATTTCTATTAAGGATGATGAACCTATGCATGAAGAAAAAGCCTTAGTATCCCATGTTGAAAAGAAATCTAAATGGGTTATAGATAGTGGTTGCTCACATCATATGACTGGAGATAAAAATAATTTTGTGAGCTTGAAAAGACATGATGGTGGTGTTGTTAGATTTGGTGACAATACTTCTAAGATTATTATTGGAGTTGGATCTATTTCTTTGGATGGAAAGACTAAAACTGGAAATGTATTACTTGTTGATGGACTTAAGCATAATATGTTGAGTGTTGGATAGTTAGTAGACAAGAGTTATAAATTGAAATTCATTGATGGGAAATTCTCTATCAGAAGTAAAGTAGGAGACTTTATCACATATGGTACTAAATCCAGAGGTAATGTATTTGAATTGAACAAATTTGAAGCTTCTTGTTTTATTGGGAAGGTTGATGATAGTTCGTTATGGCACAGAAGATTTTTTCATGTTAAATTTGATAACATTGTGAAGGCAAGTATGAAAAAAGCAGTAAGAGATCTACCTAAAATTTTGAAGCCATCTAACACTATGTGTAGAGAGTGTGTTATGGGGAAGCAGACTATAAGTACTTTCAAAATAAAATCTTATTCAACAAAAGGGAAGTTGGATATGGTACATACAAATCTATATGGTCCTACATGAACAAGATCTTACTATGGTAAAAGGTACTTTATACTATTTGTTGATGACTTTTCTAGAATGATGTGCGTTACATACTTGAGAGAAAAATCTGAAGCATTTGACAAGTTCAAGTTATTTAAAGCAAAAGTTGAGAATGAATCTGATTTAAAGATAAAGTGTTTGAGATCAGATAGAGGATAGTTTACATCAGCGCTATTTAATACATACTGTGAAGAGCATGGATTATATAGATAGACATCAGCTCCTAGAACTCCACAATACAATAGGATAGTAGAGCAAAGGAATAGAACTATATTAGATGCTGCAAGAACTATGTTACTGGAAGGAAATGTGTCACATGTTCACTAGAGAGAATCAGTTGGCACTGCTATGTACACACTGAACATAATTCAGATCAGAGAAGGTACAAGTAAGACTCCTTATGAATTATGGTTTGATCATACACCTACTATAAAATATTTTAGAATATTTGGCTGTAAATGTTATGTCAAGAGAGATGATGAGATAGGAAATATTGATGATAGAAGTGATGAAGGAATCTTTCTTGGTTATTCTACTAAGAGTAAAGCGTATAAACATTTCAATCTAAGATTGAGAAATTTTATTGAAAGCGCCAATGTGAGGATTGATGAAAACTTTCATATTCAGGAAAGAATGTATGATTTTGGTAAGATTACATAATTGAAATAGGTTACTACTGAACCTAAATAATCTTTGATGATTGATGATGAGATTGAAGTTGAATAGACTAAAGCTACTGAGACATTGAAGACACCAAGGTATGTTAAGAAGAACCATCCTGAAGATGAAATTATTGGGGATGCAAATAAAAGTATGATGACTAGATCTAAAACTAGAGATGAGATCTATTTGATTTCTCAAGTTGAACCAAAGACTACTGATGAAGCATGTAGAGATGAATCTTGGAATAAAGCTATGGAAGAATAACTTGAATAGATAAAGAAAAACAATACTTGGGAATTGATTCCAAGAACTAAGAACAAAAATGTGATTGGTACTAAATGGGTTTTCAGAAATAAGATGGATGAGGAAGGAACAGTGGTAAGAAACAAGGAAAGACTGGTATGTAAAGGATATTCACAACAAGAAGGCATAGACTATGAAATTTTTTTTTCTCATATTTCTATATTGGAAGTTGTGATATTATTTCTTGCTTATGCTGCAGATAAAGACTTTAAGGTTTATCAGATGGATGTGAAGTCAGCATTATTGAATGGTGATCTAGAAGAAGTTTACATTTTCCAACCTGGTGGTTTTCCTTTGACAGATGATGAAAACATGGTATGCAGACTGAAGAAGGCACTCTATGGACTGAAACAGGCACCAAGGGAATGGTATGCAAGATTGGACAAATATCTACTTCATCTTGGTTTCAGAAAAGGTAATGTAGACAATAATTTATATTTGAGAACTGATGAAGATGAAATCTTTATTATAAAATTTTTTGTTTATGATATCATTTTTGGAGGCAATGATAAGATGAGTAAGAATTTTGCTAAAAAAATGGAAAATGAATTTGAAATGTCAATGATTGTGGAGATGAAATTTTTTCTTGGTTTGCAAATTAATCAGAGTAAGAATGGCATTTTTATATCTCAGACCAAGTATCTTAAGGAAATTCTAAAAAAGTTTGGAATGGAAGGTTGTAAACCTATTGGGACTCCTATGGTGAATGGACACAAACTGACTAATAATGATGAGACTCCAAGTGTTGTATAGACTAAGTATAGATCAATGATTGGAGGTCTACAATATATAACTCATACTAGACCATATATTACCAATGTAGTTGGAATTGTGGCTACATATCATGCAGATCCTAAAGAAACACATTTTTCTGTTGTGAAAAGAATTTTTAGATATTTGAAAGGGACAGTATAATATGGACTGTGGTATGAAAAATCAGAATATTTTATTTTGCAGGCTTATACTGATGTTGGTTGGGTAGGTAATGTGGTTGATAGGAAGAGTACAAGTGGTGCTACATTTTTACTTGGAAAAAGATTGGTTTCTTGGTTGAGCAAGAAGTAGAACTATATTGCTATTTCTACTGATGAGTCAGGGTATGTTGCTACTACAATAAATTGTACACAAGTTGTTTGGATGAAAAAAATGCTGAAATACATTGGAATAATCTTTGAAGAGCCAGTGGTTATCCATTTTGATAACACCAACATAGTGAATATGTTGAAGAATCCTGCAATGCATTCAAAGACTAAACATATTTTTATTAAGTATCATTTCTTGAGGGAGAAGGTAGCAGATAAAGAGATCAAACTAGAGTATATTAGCACAAAGGAATAGATAGAAGATATATTTACTAAACATTTTCCAAAATATGCTTTTGAATATCTTAGAGGCATGCTTAGGGCGATGGCCCCTCCCAGTGGTAATTAAATGATGTAGATATGCATTAGTCCAGTGGATCTCAGAGCTATATCATTCTCTGGACTTGATGTATGGATCTACTCCGCAGGGGGAGTGATCGTAGGAGAATACTATGGAGTACATTTGGGTGATCTTGTACCTAGTTGATGGATATGAAGATTTGAAAAAGATAAACCTTACAGAAGACTACAGATGAGTTATGGCACCCTTTTCCATTTGATGCAGAGGGTCTAGAGTTCTAGTGATTCCTTCTCCCAAAATTCTTATGACTTCTTCTAACCATCCAATGGTTACTCATCTATGTATTATTCACCAATATGGATCTCCTAGACCCTCCTTACCAAGTTTCCTCCTAGGTATAGTTGACTTGATAAAGACACAAAGTTCATCCAATTTCAACTAGTCCAACTAGTTCAATATTCTTCTTGATTATTCACTAGTTCTTTCCCTAGAACCCCAAACCCTTGCTTAGGATCTTCCCCATAAACCCCATAGAATATTGTGTATGTTTTTTACCCATTAAAATTCCATTGGAAATATTTCCAACACTTTTGGATACTTCAATAATCCAATTTTTGTCAAAATGCACTAGTAGGCCTAATTAGGCCTATTCCTAGTAGGTCTATTTTCACTATTTTTAGCCAAATGCTCCAAATTATTCCACACAACCTCATAGAAGACTTTGAAAATATGGAATCTATGCACTAGCCCTTCAAGAATCCAAAACCATAGTTTCTCAATGCACCCACAACCCTAATTACTACCAGGCCCTAGTTTTCAGCCTTTCTTTTAAGCCTCTAGAACATTCAGTGCAAATTATCTTCAATTTGTGCTTTGATCTTCCTTTCACCATCTACAAAAATTTTATACTTTAAGGTGACACATTAGGGCTTTCAGAAATTGCACTAAGTCATCCATCCAAGATCATGGGTGCTCAATTACAATCCAATCTTTACCCTGTCCAGGCTCACCTATTCCTAGCAGTCAACCATAGGGCTTCACTCCAAGCCTAGGAATTCAATTGTAAGAACAAAAAGGAAAACAAAAACAATATTTAAAGACCCTAACCCATCATCCCACATGGTTTTAGCCATTTTCAACTGTGGATTCTTAGGTTAGAGCCATTTTTTCTCTTACAACTCTTCAAATTGAACTTGCAGATACATTGGCCTAAATCCTAATGTAACTCCACACTAATTTAAATTTAAAGAAAATAATATATGAAAAAGAAAGATAATAAAAATCAATACACCCCCATGGGATCAGATAACCTAATATAATCCGTACACAGCCGTACAGAAAGCAGAAAACACTGTAAATTATAATGAAACACATAAATCCATCCGTACAAAATTATCACAAAAGTACTATGCAATCCAAAAATCCATTAACATTCCAAATATCATTGATCCATTATCAAATACCTGAGAATGGGTGGTTACAACTTCTCAAACTTCCATTTGCAACTTTTTGCAAAAGTTGCAAAAGTTGCTAGAGCAATTTTTGAAAGTTGCTAGCAACTTTTGAGCATTTCTTGCTCTTTGACTATTTTAGTCAACTCGGTGCATGTTTCTCACTCCTATGATAGTAGTTAGGATAATTAGGGTCCTAGAAAACACTAAAACCTCAAGTTACTCAAAAATAGTAACTTTTACCATTCTAAGCCAAAATGACCACATTGTCACCTAGGAGCACTTTTGCTCTTACAAACATGAACAAACAAGTTGGATCAAAAAATGATGGATCTTATTACAACCCAAAACACAAAATCCTAACACAAACCTAAACACACAAATCACAACAAAAAGGGAGGTGCTTTGCACCATCATTTCTGCCAAATGGGGAAGGAATCTATGTGAAAATCCCAACTGTTTTGAGAGATTTGTGTTGAGGATATTGAGAAGATTGTATTGAGAGAGAGAGTACTTTTGGGTTGATACATATGAATTTTCCCCTATGTTTCCATCAATTCCAAAAGGGGAGATTTTTGGATGATATCATTTTTGGGTACTAATCATGCCATTGATATTCATGTTTTATCACTGATGTCAACATATATTTATGTCGAGAGGACAGACTGGTTACTTGATTAACAGAAGTGTACAGATGTTGTACGGATGATTCAGAATGATTGAAGTTGGATTTATGAAGAAGGATATGTTTTGACCTTATTCTAAAGGTCTTTTGGCTTTATGTTGCATATTTTGGATGTTACAGTTGATTCAGTTAAGGCTGGTCTCTGGACTGTAACTGTGATGTTGGACAGAGCAGGTTTCTTTATTTTGGGTATATCTTTCTGGAAAAGATATTTTAGATGAAGAAAGCTTACTAGTGGAAAGAAGACATATGTTGGAGTAATGGGTTGAGTTTGATTTTTATTTGGTTACTGGTAATATCAGTTATGGCGTGTATTCTAAAGAAGACCTATTTGGTGGCTGACTTCAAACATGTAGCGTGTAAAATGAATTGTGAGCGTGGATTGTAGATCTGGAAGTATAAGTGATGGATTATATTTGATGTTTACTTGTTATAGGTATTGTTTTTATCTTAGCAAGGGGTTAAACAATTATTTTTATATTGTAAAGCCTTAATTGGTCGACCTAATTAATTATTTGTGTATTAGGAAAGCTTAACTGGCCGACCTAATGAATTATTGTAAGATAGTATATATGAGTGATCTTTTATTTTCAAAAGATGTGGCAGAGATTAAAAAGAGAAGAGAATTATGAAAGCTGTGAGGCTTGTTGACTATTGGATGTAGAGTAGAGTTTATGAGAAGAGTACTTCATTGGAACTGACTAAGTTAAGATAGTTTCTATAAGACAGTTCATTGGATTGTGTATTTTCTATATACACTTGTTCATATTGTGAGGCCTTGAGGGTGGATTTAACCTTCTTTGGGCAGTGTGCTTTGGCAGTGAGCCTGCTATTTTCTTTTGACTCCTAACTGGGTCTATCTCCTAACAGGGATTATGTACTGTAATGTTGTAACAAGCTCCTAACAGGGCTAAATATTTTAACATGGATACTATACTCTCATTACATTATTTGTGGGTGTTAATTCCCACCAAGGTTTTACATTTAATAAGGTTTCCTTGAAAAAAAGTTTTGTGTTATGGTGTTGGCATTTACTGTGTTATCATTTACATTTGCAGATTTGGTTTATAAATTTTAAAGTTTAATAATCTATATCATAACTGATTCACCCCCCCTCTCAGTTATCTTGTGGATAGTTATTCCTAACAGTATTCCTTTAAACAATCTTATCAAATAACTACTACTTGGAATTTAGTGTTAACCTTTTTCTTAATCTTTACCGAATAGCAGTCTTAGCCTTTACCAAAATACAGTAAATGACTTAGTGTTTACCGATCAATCCTATTTTAGTAATGTGTAAAGAAAAACATTAAAGAAATGAACCATATACACATTTTACACATTAATTTTAACGTGGAAACCCTATTAAGGGAAAAACCACTTGGGACCGGTAACCCAAAATTTTGACTCTTTTGATGTGAGCTCGGTGAAGATCCAACCCTATTAAAGGTTACAAACACACTATTAAGTGTGACCTTGTTAGAAGATTTAAATATAATAGTTTGTCACTTGATATCTGGCGTTTCACTATGTTATCTTCATGAGAAACTTTTTGATACTCGTTGGGATGTATCTCAATATATAAAGGATAGTTAAATCTTGGTTGGTTAAGAGACTTTCTGATCCAATGGTTAAACTGAAATAGTATATGATTTGTTCATAAATACAACTTAGAGTTTGCAGATGTTCAGATCTATTGTAACCTCATAATACCTTTTTGATCAATGTTTCTCTTATGTTCCTTTTCTCCACTTCTTTCATCTAAGTGAATGTTATTTCGTCTGTTGCTAGGTGTTTGTAGAAAACTTTAGCTTTGTTCTCTAGCTTGTATGATTAGGTCTGTATGAAGACTTCTTTCTTCACCAGAATTTTCTTTAGCATTATCTTATTCTTCCCCCATTTTTTATGAATTAGCTTGTCTCTTTTATAGACATGATTTCATCATTTCTAGTTCTTTGTCGTTCTTTTTGTTGACGTGATCCAAAAATTTTCCATTCTTGCCTTAAAGCATGCTTTATTTTTATCCCGCAGATTTCTCTTTGAGAACTAGAATAAAAATAGCTTTAAGTCTCTAGATTATCTTTATCTTTTAACTGGTCTATGAAAATAATGTAATCAATCAATTAACTCCATATTTATCTCATACCAGCTAATTATTTTTTCATTTCTTAACTTTAGTTCTAATTGGTGTTTAACTACTTGTTTGCTTGGTCTTGACTTCAGTAGTCCTCGGGCATCTCTGTCCGTCGAGGTTGTCTGTCGATTGGGAAACACTGTGAATTTCAATTCTTCTTGAGTATCACTTAGGTTTTCATCGGTAATTCTTTCTCAGGTATCTTTCTCAGTTATCACTATGACTCTTCTCGGGGTTCTCTATCTGTCAGTGTGCATTCTCTGTCAATGTTTGTTCTCATTTGGTGTATTATGAACTTTTATGCATTACTGATAACATAACCTTTACTTCTTTGGTTATTTGAAGTCTTTGATAATTTGAATATTACCAATCAGAGTATATCAAGTTGACATCAATGAAAATACAATACATTAACTAATTTAATGTCTTGCATTAACTTTCTACATTTCGGTGATCATCAGCTTTGTCATCTTCAAACATCCAATCAGTTATAGTTCATCAATCTCTCCCTTTGGCATTGATGGAAACATACTGCATACTACTAATACATTATGAAATATATTATTTTTAGTTCATCAATCTCTACCAAACTTATTTTTCTATAACCAATACAAATGTATGACTCTCGGTAAGCTCTCCTAGCTTAGCTTTTATTCTTGTAGAGTACATTCTTCATTCTTCATTCCCTTCACTGGATAGATGTAGAAACTAATGATTTTGTCTCTCCCTTTGTGGTAGAATCTTCTCTCTGATGTTTTCTCTCCCTTTGACTATTCCTCTCCTTATGGATATCTCTTTTTCCTTAAGTTATCTCTCCCTTTGGATGATCATGATAGATATTTCATATGGATAATATACTCTCTCCCTTTGACAGCAATGTCAAACTCTTATCTCTTTTCTTTTTAATATATTCCTTGAATTTCCCTTTCCATCAGCAATATAACTCTGTATTAGCCAAAAATATGTCTTTTGTTTGGTGCAGATAAGTACCTTTCTTTGTACAAATGTATCTTTGCAGTCCATCTCTTTGCTTGCATCAACATGAATGACCAACAGATAAGAGTCGGACCCCTAGTCTCTTTCTTAGGTACTCAAATATATCTTTAGGCAATGGCTTTGTGAACATGTCTTCTAATTGTTCCTTGGAGTGAACATATTCCAGTATCACCTCTTTCTCTTGCACTTGTTCTCTTAAGTAATGATACTTGATTGCAATATTCTTTGTCTTAGCATGCATGACTGGGTTCTTTGAAATGTTAATTGCACTTGTATTATCACAATAGATAATCAATCGTTCAAGAATTTTCATATTCATACCTTCCAGTAATTGCTTGATCCATGCAATATTAGAGCAAATTGTAGAGGCAACCACATATTCTACTTATGTAGTAGATTGTGAGATGCATCCTTGCTTCTTACTTATCCATGTGACAATTTTGTCACCCATAAAGAATGCTCTGCCTGTTGTGCTCTTTCTATCATCTAAGTTTCCAGCCCAATCAACATTTGTATAGATTTGAAGCTCAAACTTGCCTTCTTTGTCATACTAGAGACAATAGTCCTCGGTATTCTTTTGATATCTCAGAATTCTTTTGACAGTAGTCATGTGTTATTCATTCGAATTATCAAAGAATCTTACAACTATTCCAAATGCATGTTCTATATGTGGTCTAGTATGAAAAACATACATTAGCTTTCCAATAATAGATCTATATAGGCTTTGATTTACCTTGGGTGATTTGTCTTCCTTTTTCAGCTTGGATCTAGTTTCCATAGGTGTTCTAACTGGATTGGAGTCTTCCATCTTGAATATTTTGAGAACTTCCTTGATGTATTTGGATTTTGTGATGTATATGTCTACATCCTGTTGAAGAATTTGTAGACCAAGAAAGAATTTGATCTCCCCAAACATTGACATCTCAAACTCTTTTCTCATTTCATTATCAAATGATTTACATAACATATCATTACCTCCAAAT
The DNA here is from genome assembly GCA_018584345.1 of Thuja plicata. Taxonomy (NCBI): domain Eukaryota; kingdom Viridiplantae; phylum Streptophyta; class Pinopsida; order Cupressales; family Cupressaceae; genus Thuja; species Thuja plicata. Next base: position 648,772 of record MU224542.1, on the reverse strand, counting down.
ATGATATCATCAACAAATATTTGAGCACTCAAAATGTTATCATCTGTATCTTCTTTTAAATATAGATTCCTATTTTCACTAGTTCTTACAAATCCAATACTTATGAGATAGGAGTGAATTCTTTCATTCCATGCTCTTGGTTCTTGTTTCAATCCATACAAGGCTTTTTTTAGTCTATAATCCATGTTTCTCTTGTTAGGGTCAACAAATCCTTCTGGTTGTTCAATGTATACCTCTTCCTCTAGTATTCCATTTAGGAATGCAAATTTGACATCCATTTGGTATACCTTGAATCCTTTGTATGTAGCATAAGAAAGTAGAATTATGACTCCTAGTCTAGCAATAGGTGCAAAGGATTCTCCATAGTCAATACCTTCTTCTTGTGGACCCTTGCATACTAATCTTTCTTTGTTCCTTGTGACTTCTCCATTCTCGTTCAGCTTGTTTCTAAATATCCATTTGGTACCGATGACATTTTTGTCATGTGGTCTAGGTACTAATGTCCATGTTCTATTCTTCTTTATCTGTTGTATCTCTTCATTCATATCACTGGTCCATTCTTCATTTTCAAGTGTAGTATTAACAGATTTAGGCTCAAAATCACAAATTAAACATCTAGTATTTAGTGGCTTACTTCTTGTTCTCATTCCATCCTTTTTGTCTCCTATGATCTGGTTCTGTGGATGATGTCTTTTGACATACTTGGTAAGTATCAGTTCATCTCTTTTTTCACCATTACGATCATCATCTTGACATTCATTCTGATCTCCATCGCTTGGTACATCATCTTGAGAGATTTCCTGATTTTCGATGTTTGTAGCCTGATGCTCGGGTGCATTATTTTGTCTCTCAGGAGAGATACATTGTTGCTCAAGCAAAGTGTCAAGTTGTTCACTGTAGACAAACTTGTTGTATTCTTTTGGTTCCTTTCTTCTTTCCTCATCATTTTTCTCTACAAATTCATCTACTCTGACATTTGCACTTTCAATGATTTTGTTAGAGGATTTTTTGAGACATTTATAAGCCTTGCTCTTGTTAGAATACCCTAGAAATATTCCTTCTTCACCTTTGGAGTCAAGCTTTCCATTTCTATCATCTTTCAAAATATAACATTGACTACCAAAAATTCTGAAGTAACTTACATTGGGTGTGTATCCATACCATAGCTCATAGGGTGTCTTATTTGTGTCTTTCTTTAATTGAACTCTATTCAATCTTTAGACAACAGTACTGATAGCTCCTCTCAATGAATATTTGTGTGATCCCTTTCTCATTCATCAGTGTTTTGGCACAATCAACAATTGATTTGTTCCTTCTCTCAACAATCCCATTTTGCTGTGGTGTTCTCGGTGTACAAACCTATCTTTGAATTCCATGCTCATTACAAAATTTAGCGAATTCATCAGAAATAAATTCTCCTCCTCTATCTAATCTTAAGCATTTTAGTTCCTTACCACTTTTTTTTTTCCACAATATCTTTATACCATTTAAAAATCTTGAATGCCTCTGATTTATCTTTTAAGAACATCACTATCATCATTCTAGAATAATCACCTACAAATAGAATGAAGTATCTATCTCCATAGTAGCTTAGTATGGACAAATTATAGAATGGCATTAGATGTGTAGGTTTTTCTCTTGAAACTAGACTTTGTCATTTTACCTTTTTGACAATTCTTAGACATGACATGGTCGGGCTTTGACATGCTCGGTAAGCCTCTTACTTTCCTTTTATTTATTATCCTAATCATGTTGTCAAAATTCATATTGTAATCACCTAAAAATGGTCACCTAAACCCTAGACCCCCAATCTCAGCAATTAATCAAGAAACCCTAATCTTGATTAAACCTAAGTCCTAAGTCAAACAAGCAATTATTGAATTTGAACTGATCTGACCTAAACCCTAGGTCCTAATCAATCATCGTACTTGATTAATTAATTAATTCCTAAAATCATAATACATTGGCAAATAAACATTATGTTAATTATTTAATT
>MU224542.1:618053-638155 GCA_018584345.1 Thuja plicata | reverse complement strand
AATTAAATATTCATTTATCTTCAAAGAGATAACTCCAATCAGATCACATGAGTTACTCCACCCATCTCTCCAGTCCACATGGGTAACTTCACCCACCTCTTCAGTTCAAAAAGGTAACTCATAATTACCTCTTCAGTCAACCAAACTATATCTCCTCTTTACCGAATGAAGAGGTGGAGTTTACTGAGGACCTCTCCAGTTCCTTTTGATCTCAACTATTCATCTCCCTATCTCTAGGATTGATCTCAACTATTCATATCATCACCAATTCCTATATAATAAACCCTTCATAACCATTTGAAGGATCCAGGATTTCAAGCTCTCGTGCGCCATTACTCTGTCAGTTTGGTTCTAGCATTCAAGCCATCTTGCGATCACACACCCATTTCAACTAGCAAATTCTCAACACTTCTCAAGTCATAGATGTTGCCCCGCCAATACTGAGCATCAAGAACAACGTTTTGGAAGAAGTAGAGAGAGACAATAGAAGCTTCAAGAATTGTGGGGTTTGCACTCTTTTTTTTTCCTTCCTCTTGTTTGTACATTTTATTGATTATGTTTCATCATTATTCATTATTGGTAGTATTGTGTATTTGGTTTATATCAATTGTGAAACCTTTTCTACTAACCCTTGCCTTTGGAAAGCTTGGGAATCCACAGATCACGAACCGAAAGGAGAGGCATACATTTTGGTGAACCTGACGTGAATCAAATAGCCCAAATATCTCTTGCAGATGAAGAACCAGATTGATCAACCACGGCTGTTTGGTCATAAATTTAAAAATCAGACTTTTCTTCGATACTTGTATTATTTCATAATTGCTAGTATTTTGCCACAATCATCAAAGCTATGCCGCAATCGACTGGTTTAATACCGCAATTGATTGTAGGCTTTCACAGTATTTTTTTGTCTATTTCTGTCTTCATTCTTTGGGTACTTTGCTGCAATTCTAAGATCTGTGCCACAATTGAAATAATTTTGCTACAGTTGCCCAATCCATGTCGCAATTGACAACATTTTGCCGCAATAGACAGCATTTTACCGCAGTTAACAGTGCTTTACCGCAATTGATAGAAGTTGACCGTAGTTGCAAGAAGTTTGCCACAATCGTAGCAATATTACAATATCTAATCCAAATCTTCTGCCCAGTTGTTTCTAAATTAACATTTTTTTGGTTTCTATGCAGGATTGGGTCAAATCACAGAGGACAGAGAAGGGTAAGTTTTGGTAAGCATCTTTCATTATTTCAAAGTTACATATATTCTCATTTTGCAAATGATCCTTTTTGGTACTAACCTGTTTAAACAAAGCAAATTAAAAGGAGTTCATTTGTCGATTTCGGTTTAAAAAGAATAGTGCTTGCAAACATATCACATCTCATAGTTTGGATTTGGGCTTAAAATTGATGTGAGAATTAAAATTGAACAAAGGCAAAGAATCTCTCAATTTGGTGCAATAAAATTGAACAAAGAAATCAACACCTACTTTTGGGCTTAAAATTGAACATTGGTGCTTGTATGGTGGTGTAGCTTAGTTCACATTTAAAACTTTGGAGCTTAATCGATTTACCTTGTGTCTTGAGTTTTGGGTGCACTTGCACAAACTATTAGATTACAAACCTTTATACTTTTTTAGAAAGGCCTGTCTGGGGAATGCGCTTCTTCCTCGGAGGATGACCTTAAACCGGTAATCCTTCCGATCGGTATATAAACAAGGTGCAAACCAAAGTTTCATCTTATCTATCCAAGCTCGGGTGAAGCATGTTGATGATAGTCTGGATTGGGTGAATATCCCTAAGGAGCCAGCATGATCAACTAGGCTCTTAAGTGAGTCACCCATGTACAAACCGATTGGAGAGACACCACAGACCCTTACTACAACCTTGATTAAATAGAGGCCAACCCATTTTACCTCTGAATAGATACCTTATTATAGTGCAAGGGGTTTCAAAATTTCCCCCCAAGATTCCCAACATATGTGTCCCACCGTATTTGTGTAAGTGAAAGAGATCTTCACTCCATGGCAACAATACCTGCAAATGGAAAAAACATGGGCACCTACGTCATGGACCTTCGTGTTCTAGTAGCGTGACAATTGTTGTGTGAGCTAACAGACATTCAAGCATTGGGCCTATAACATTATATTCTGAAGCCATTGACCTAGATTAATCTGATTGTTCATTGTTGAGACCTTGTGGTAACCTTGCAACTTGAAAAAATTGTAGAACATACACAATTTTAGTCTTCATTTCTCAAAACACAGTGTTTATTGTGCTTGTTCCTTTGATCAATTTCTGAAAACACAAAAAAAAAATCCAAAATATCAAAATGAGTCAAACATGTTAAAGTCTAGGGTTGTCAACGTCAACTATCTTGCAAATCAGAAACATTATGTGATAAACTACCACAATCGACTAGTTATTTTATCGCAATCGGTGAAATTGTACCGCTTTTGACCAGACATACTATATTCTTGTTTTGACCTAAAACCTTGAAAGAATTCTTCATTCGGTGTCCAAAACTAGTGTCTATCCTAGGAAAACGTGAAGAACATTGTGTGAATCTTTAAACATTAAAGATTACCCTTTCTCTGTAAAGAACGATTATTGTCAAAAACATTGCTAGTTCGGAAGCTCAGACTTGAAATACCTTGATCTCATCACATCAAACATCATCATCTTTATCAAATTGACTTTGTCCAAGGCAAAGGTTGGAAAATCTTATCTTTTATCATCACCACTTTGAGATCAAGTTATATCAAAATTTGTCCTTAGAATTACCCTTGTCCAAAACATAACTCAGACTTTTCTTAGAAAGGATCCTCTTCTTTTTTTGCTTTATATCACTTGTTTTAGTTACAAAACCTGGACCGCACTATGTCTCAAACACCTCATGGAGGACCTTACACAAGGTCTAAGGCTAGAACGCAACCTAATGAGTCATATATCAACCATTTCCCTGCTTGGGAAATAGAGAAAGAGAACGATCCCTTCATGAACACCAGTTCTGCTCTATTCATTGAACAGCCCCATGGGGAAACTTTTTTCCAAGATATCACAGAAGAAGAACTTGAAGATGTGGAACAAGATGCTTACTCCATGAAAGTAGTTGACACTTTTGTAGAGAGGAACCCTGAATGTTACTTGGCCATGCTAATAAAGAAGGGATTCAAACTCCCCGCTGAACTCATTATATCAACTATATGGCCCGAAAACCCTCTCATAGGTCAAAACACTACTCAAACTCCTTAGATACTACATGTTGTGTCACAAATCTTTCCACCATTGGTTTTACCCACATTGACACAGACTATATCCAATCAAACCAAAGACCTGACCTAGGCTAGCACATCTTCTACTCAAATCATGAAAGGCTCGCAACAAAGTGCACCTATGGTCACTAGTATGCCTCTACCTTTGGTCTCATGGCCAGGACAATCAAGCTCTCATGCTATGCCTTCCATCCCACCAAACACCAATTGTTTTGAAACTATGTCGCTGCTGCAATCAATTCACACTAGTCTTGGGATCAACACATCATGCCTGTAGGGATCCATCTCTTCCGAAATAACTTACAGTCAAGGCCCACCCAAAGCTACATCTTTGCCCATCCTGACACCCATCCAACCCTCGCAACAGTGACCCCAGCTCCAGTTTCCTCAAATCCAACCCCCACAATAGCAACCCCAGCTTCAGTTGCCTCAGTTTCAAACCCCACAACAACAACCCCAGCTTTAGTTGCCTCAAAACCAACCCTTGCAACAGCAACCCCAACTTCATTTGCCTCAAATCTAACCCCCGCAATAGGAACCCCAGCTTTAGTTGCCTCAAATCCAACCCCCACAACAGCAACCCCAGCTTCAGTTGCCTCAGTTTCAAACCCCGCAACAGCAACCCTAGCTTTAGCTGCCTCAAAACCAACCCTTGCAACAACAACCCCAGCTTCAGTTACCTCAAATCCAACCCCCGCAACAGCAACCCCAGCTTCAGTTGCCTCAGTTTCAAACCCTGCAACAACAACCTCAGCTTCAGTTGCCTCAAAACCAACCTCAGTGATAGCAACCCCAATTTCAAATCCAACCTCCGCAGCAACAATACCTACCCCAGCTTTATCAACCCCAGTTTTAGTCACAACAGCAAACACATCAAAATCCACCATGGACTACTCATGTCCCTCCAATTAAAAATCACTCAGTGGGGAATCAATATAAAGTCCCTAGGATGAAATCCTATGTTACTACTCAAGGGACATAGAGGCGCAGCCTCATACCCACCATGACACAGAGGAATTTCCACACGCACCAGCCTCAATATCAAACATACATGCTAATGCAACAAATGCAAACCCTTCAAACCCAAATGATGGATATGCAAAATTAGGGACAAACTAAATCCTATACCGTAGAGGATTTATACCCATATCCCTTTGACCATTCTCTGCACATGTCTCCTTTCCCAAATCACTTTTTGGTACCAAAATTTGACAAGTATAGGGGCAATACCAACCCTATTGAGCATATCCAAGAGTTTTTTGCTATTTGCGTCAAAGTCTCTCATGATGAGACATATCTAATGTGACTATTCCCACAAAGTTTGGTTGGACCAGAAATGGAATGATTCTCACATCTACCTCATGGCATTCAGTCTTGGGGAGAATTGGCTGAAAAGTTCATAGCTCATTTCCATCATAACATCAAGCGCTAGGTCAGCATCAAGGACCTTTGTGATATCAAAAAAAAAGATGGAGAGTCTTTTGTGAAATTCCTATAGAGATGGAGGAATACGACAAACTATATAACATATGATGTGCCCGAACAAGACTTAATAGTCATGTTTGTTGACAATCTAATCCCAGACATGTCATTCACAACAGAGTTATAGTTAGCTCTGAACTTCACACAACTCATCGAAAGAGGAGTTTGTTGTGAGTAGAACTTAGTCAAACAAGGAATCCTTGTTGATCCCACACAAAAAAATACAAATAATAATGCAATAGAAAAAGCTAAGTGGTGGAACAAAAATAAAAATGTCACTAGCGATGGTGTCATTGATGTGAAGACAGTCAACTACGCACAACCCAAGGTGTCACTGCATGGCGCACCTGTGGCAAACCAAAAACCCACAGGACCCACTCAATAAGCATACACCCAGAAATAACCTCCCCCTGTACAAGTGGCCGCTGTGTCAAATAATCAACAATAGAATCAATGCAAACCATAGTTTCAATTCCAACAATGAGATTTCACACCATTGGGAGAGTTGATAGAATCAGCTTTACACAAGTTGATACAATCAAACACTATCACTCTCCCAGAAATTAGAGAATTTGAATAAGATGAAAACAAACCAAGGTGGTATAACGACAAAGATTTCTGTGAGTTTCATCAGGTGAAAGGGCACAAAATGGCCAATTGCTACTGATTGAAACATGTTATCCAAGATCTGATTGACACAGGGATCATTGATGTGATGAATACTCAAACCAAAGGCACAACTTATCACACCATTTTCAATGATACCTTTCATGATCACAACAAGGGAAAAGCCTCTAGGTCTAGTGGACAAAAAAAACAAGTTAACTATACATATGCCAACAGTGATAATGTCATCAATTGCCTAAATCCTTCAGATAACCATGTGGTTTCAATCACTATCAGAGACCAAGGTAAAAATTGTGTTGTAACAACGCGTCGTGCTAGAGTCATCTTGCAAGGAATACCATCCTTAGCTACTACATCAGCCAATCCTATAGCAAACTCAGATCCACAAACAAGCATAGTGGACCAACTAAAGCGCACACCTACCCAGATCTCCATGTTTGACCTATTGTGCATATCTCCATAGCATAAAATGGCACTTGACCAAGCACTTCAGAATGCAGCCATCCCAAGGGACATAATGCCCAAGAGCTTCCAAATGATGGTCAACCATATAGTAGCTAATAAACATGCCACATTCATGGGCCGTGATGTACCAAATCCACAAAAGCGTTGTCCGTAGGGTCCCTGTTGATGGTGGAGATGGGTTAAACATTTGTACTCTAAAGTTAATCAAGAAACTGGGCTATTCAAAATCAAGCATTGATGTCACAAGAAGGATAAATATCAGAGCCTATGATGAAGAGGAAAGGTCCTCTAAGGGTATTATCATTCTACCTATTCACATTGGTCCTGTGGTAAAAAACACACCCTTCCAAATCTTAGACCTTGAGTTGGGATATAACATGTTACTAGCGAGACCTTGGATACATGAAATGCAAGTTGTACCTTTGACATACCATCAATGCATCAAGTTCCCACACCAGGGAGAAGAGATCATCATAGAGGGAGATCCCAATCCCTTCCAATATTGTAACATGGTCCAAATTAGCATGAATAACTAGGTACCATCGAACCAAGATGCAAGCATCCCATCCTCTTCATATTCTAATCCCAAGGATGTCACACAAGAAGCAGGAAAGATAGTCATTAAACAAGATGCAAACACCTCATCCTCTTTAGATTCAAACATTAAAGATATCACACAGAAAGCAGGCAAGATATCCATCACAGATAAGGGCTATGGTGAATACAGATATGAAGTGGCTTTTACCATCACACACATACCTCAAAGCCCAAGAAGTCATGGCATGCCACAACCTGTTATTGTAACAGAAACTCCACAGCCTATTCTATTTAGATGTCCACCCACAACCTTTTTCCGGTGGGGAGACATAGCAGAAGAAAACACTTTTGAACAAGACATCAATACCTGGTTATACCAAGATTCCCCTGAGACAATCCAACCTCCATTACCTTTGTCAAACTATGGTAAGGGTTACACAATGATACAAAGATTTGGGTATGATGGTACAACTAGGTTGGGGGCAAGACAACAAGGCATATATGAACTACCTTTCCCGCCAACCCAGAGAAACACAAGAGGTTTGAGATATGGACAACAAAGCACTATTCTTGTGATCCAATATATTCAATTCAATCATGAGAAAATAAAAGAGATGCACCGAAGGCACAACAGAGAGCATGTCCTAATAAGAAACATATTAGTGCAGTTGTTTCCCGTCGAAGAGGGAACCACACAATCCCAAATAAACCTACACTTAGAAATTGACGATAACCAAGGAAGTGAGACATCAGATGAACATTCCATTGAGACTGACTCCCATGAGTATGAGTGGAGATCCCTCCACGACTCTGAATCGTCAATCCCATATTTTTCCCCTCGAGCTGACATTATCATAAATCTAGAAGACCTATTTGACCAATTGACCATCACCGAACAACCCTGTATAGACAAACATGTCATTTATCAACCCTCAAATGGTGCGTCCACATCACAGTCCAATTTTGTAGGCTCCATATCAGTAGTCCCATTCAGTCAACCAAAGCCAAACAGTAGTGAAAGTGTCTATCTTGTACACCCTGAGCTTATAGAGTGGGATCAACAAGGGCCACCTGATCTAGATATCTTCAAGAATGACGAGGAAATAGCTCATTTCATGGGACTAAAGGAAGGCATTTTGTCAGGAGATCACAAGGCAGGACTCTCCATTAACCTAGACAGAGTAGCATACTTCGGGGAGGAAGCTCCTCTTTCCAGTCCACAAAAGAAAAAATAGCAAAAGAATAAAAAGATAAAAGAAGACGTATCTTATGGTGAAAACCTCACTGAGGTGCTAGAAGATGGAAAGAAAGAACTCCTCCCCTTAACAGAGGAGAAATCAACATTATTAGCAGAAGAAAAAGAGGAAATCAACTTAGGGGATGACAAAAACCCAAGGAACATTTACTTCGAGAAATCACTCACCCATGAGGAGAGAGAATAGTTCATCAGTTTCTTCAAGGCAAGAATGATCAATTTTGCATGGTCTTACTCGGATATGCCAAGATTATATCTAGAACTAGTGCTACATCATCTCCCATTGCTACCACATGCCAAACCTATCAAACAGAAGCTAAGAAAGATGCATCCTCACGTTGCATTGTTAGTCAAGGCAGAACTGAAAAAGCTCCTGGATGCTAAATTCATCATATCTATACCATATGTGGATTGGATATCTCATCTGGTACTAGTTACAAAGCACAGTGGTCAAATACAAATTTGAACAGACTTCCAGGATCTCAACATAGCATGTCCCAAGGATGACTTTCCTTTACCAAATATTGATATGATAGTAGACCTAACTGCCAGACATCAAATGTTATCACTCATGGATGGCTTTTCAGGTTACAATCAAATAAGGATCACACCAGAGGACCAACACAAAATAGCTTTCACATGTCCTTTGGGGACATATTGTTGGAATGTAATGCCTTTTGGTCTAAACAATGCCGAAGTGACATATCAAAGGGCAATGACAACTATATTTCATGATCTCATACACAAGACAATGGAAGACTATGTGGATGACATATTATCCAAATCAATACTTTGAAAGGATCATCTACAGGTTTTGGGACCCATCTTTGACAGAATGCAATAATTCAAAGTTTGTCTAAATCCAAAGAAGTGCACATTCGGTGTCACAGTAAGAAAATTACTAGGGTTCATAATATCACACAGAGGAATCAAAGTGGATCCAACAAAGGTCAAAGCAATATTGGACATTCCTCCACCAGCGAACCTGAGAAAACTAAGAGGGTTACAAGGAAGGCTCTAAACGATCATACGCTTCATAGCTCAATTGGCAGACAACTGCCACCCATTCCAACATCTATTGCATAAAGACATCAAGTTCATATGGATAGAGCAATGTGAACAGGCATTTCAGATATTCAAAAACTACCTTCTTAAGTCTCCTATATTGGTACCACCAGTACAAGGTAGACCATTGCTTCTATATATATCAGCAATGGAATCAGCATTAGGTGTACTCTTGGCACAACATGATGACGCAGGAAAAGAGAGGGCCATTTACTATCTAAGCAGGACTTTGGTTGGATATGAGCTAAACTATATACCCATTGAGAAGTCATGCCTGGCAGTTGTTTTCGCTTCCAAGAAGCTCAAACACTACATGTTGAGCCACCAAATGAAATTGGTCACACATATTGATCCTCTCAAGTACCTATTAAGCAAAGCAGTGCTCACGGGAAGACTGGCAAAGTGGGTAATGAACTTAAGCGAGTTTGAAATTGAGTACATAGATAGAAAGGCTATAAAAGGACAATTGATAGAAGATCAACTAGCAGAGGCACCAATTCAAGACCACTAGCCTATTGTTTCAGAATTTCCTGATGAATCTATCATGACACTTCAACCGGCGATTGAGGTATGGAAACTTTATTTTGATGGATCATGTACAAACCATGGTGCAGGGGAAGGAATAGTTCTTATCCCTCTAGATCATGATACAATTCCAAAATATTTTAGACTTAAATTCCAATGCACCAACAATATAGCAGAATATGAAGCACTGGTCATTGGTTTAAAGATAGCCATTCAATGGAGAATCAAGAACCTAAAAGTCTTTGGCGATTCGCAGTTGGTCATTAGTCAAGTTAAAAATTATTATATGACCAAAGATGAGAAGCTCATACCTTACATAGCACAGATGGAAAGACTGCGCACAAAGTTTCATTACATTATCTTTGAGCAAGTCCCAAGAGCACAAAACAAAGCGACAGATGTGATGGCTACCATAGCATCATTGATTGATATGCCAAGTAATGATACCAAATTCCAATTTCTAGTGGAGCAACTCTTGGTGCCATCACATCAGGAATCTATCACTGAATCAGTGTGTGTCCTTGTTGGTCTTGAATCCCCATGGTATCAAGATGTCTATAGCTATCTCCAAAACAATTTCTTACCCCCAAACTTGTCTAGGAACCAAAAAAAATCCCTCATCCACCAAGCCTCTAAGTATACCATCCTCTCAACTACTCTATATAGACAAAGTATAGATGGAACATTTCTACGATGTCTCACTTCCATGGAATCCCAGAAAGCTTTGTACGACGTACATGAAGGAATATGTGGAACCCATGGAGGTGACAACAACTTAGCTAAGAAGATAATCCGCATGGGATAATATTGGCCCACAATAGAGATAGATGCACACAAGCATGTTCAAAGGTGTAGACAATGTCAAGTTCATGGAGACCTCATCCATGCACCAGCCTAGGAACTAAATCCCATTACATCACCGTTACCATTTTCAATGTGGGGATTTGACCTGGTAGGCAAAATCACACCTTCTTTAGCAAACAGACACAAGTACATCATAGAAGCAACAAAATACTTCACCAAGTGGGTGGAAGAAATTCCCCTCACTTACATCAATGGAAAAAAAATAGCGATGTTCATACTTAACCACATCATTTGTCGATACGGGATCCCCCAAACAATCCTAACAGATCATGGTACACCTTTCCAGAATGAGGATGTTGAAGACCTATGTGAATAGTTCCACATCAAACAAGGGCTCTCCTCATTTTACTACCCTCAAGGGAATGGCCAAGCTGAAGGTACAAACAAGATGATCCTAAAAATCCTGAAGAAAATAGTGAATGAATCAGCGCAAGACTGGCATTTACAGCTTAATCCCGCATTATGGGCATACAAAACTAGTGTGAGAACACCTACAGGAGAAAATCCTTTCTCTATAGTCTATGGATTAGAGGTGGTATTACCCCTTGAATTAGAAATCCCATCCCTGAGGATATCATTGAAGAACCTAGTTTCAGATGAAGACTATAGAGTGGCACGACTTAGTGAACTAGAATTACTAGATGAAAGAAGGCAACATGCCTTCGACCAATTACAAGGCTATCATAATCGCCTTATAAGGAACTATCATAAGAAGGTAAAGCCATGAACATTTGAGGTAGGAGAGCTCATCCTCATGGAAAATCAAAAGAATCAAGTAGAGCGAGTCAAACCTGGAAAGTTTGAGCCTAACTGGCTAGGACCATTTGTTATTATCAGCTCTACTCAGAGTGGGGAATTCATACTAGCAACTCTAGAAGGAGATCAGCTCCCCGGCTACATCAACAACATGCACCTGAAGAGCTTCTACCCTTAAAGGTCTCTATGGTTAAGGCATTTATCTACATATCTGGAAAATACCAAAAAAATAAAAAAAAATACAAAAGTTACCTTGGTGAAAACCTGGCAATCAGGCACCTTGGCGACAACCAAAAAAAGCAAACAAAGCAAAAAAGTAAAGATTAAAACAAAATTTCTCTCTCAGTGAAAACCTGGCAATCAGGCACTATTGAGTAGGTTCCTTGGTGAAAACCTGGCAAAATGGTGCCAAGTGTTCAAATCCAGCTTCACCATCAATGAGTTCCAAAAGCTTGAGCACACTTCAAAATGCAAGACTGACTACCCAAGCAATATCCAGAAGTGAAAATCCCTCTGAGAACCAAGCACTTACCCATGGTTAATAATGGTCCACAGACTAGGGGGTGATTCCAAATGTCCTAAAAAATCCAAAAAATTGGAGAACTCAAAATTGGAAAACTCATAAAAAAATCCTAAAAAGATCAAAAATCAAGAGAAAACCAATTTTCATCAAAAACATTAAAAAAAAATTGCAAAATCCCAAAGCAATAAAACCAATTCGGTTATCAAGAGAGCAAACAACAATTGCACCTAGTCAATCAATTTCACAATCATGAGCTTTGAAAATCAACATTGGGCTCATCTGACATAGCTCTATCAATCTTTCAATTCAATCAACAAGAAGCATGCGACCAAGCCAAACTATCAATTGTCACAATCATGAGCTTTGCGAACCAGCATTGGGCCCATCTGACACAGCTTGATTAGCTACCAACATGATCAAAGAAATTAAATCTATCAATCAAATACTATCACAATCATGAGCTTTGCGAACAAGCATTGGGCACATCTGACACAGCTTAATCAGCTACTAACACGATCAAAACAATCAAGCCTATCCAAAGAGTCGAGCCAAGCAAGAGAATCCAACTGCATTGAGGAACCATACAAAAAAGTTGACTAGGTCAGTCAAGTTGGTCATATGTCAGTCTATATTTCACGGTTATGTTCTTACGCCACTCCAAGATCCACCATGTGAGGAGAGTAGCTACGATAGATCATGACTTATTTTCTTTGATTATTGTCTGTTGAATGTTCACTTTGATTCCAGGGCCATGATGATTTAGGATAAATGTGGTAGGCACTGTCACTTATCTGACAGCCATCTGAGCTTAAACCTGGGAAAGAATTTGACATTCCTTCTCTTTTATTTTTCTTGTTTGGTTTATAGAATCAAGAGCTCGCAATACTATTTAGATGGACTCTGACTTTCTTTGGAGTTTTATCTTGGTTTCTATGGTCTTTCCCTTTATGTTACAAATAAAAACTCATGATGCTATCCAGATGGACTCTAGGGGCATAGGAGTTCTATCTTGTTTGTTTGGCTTTCCCTTTCAGAAATCAAGAGCTCACAGTGTTATCCAAATGGACTCCAGGTACATAGGAGTTCTATCTTGGTTTCTTTGTTTTAGATTAACTCAGAGGACAAGCGGTATCCAGATGGTCAATATCTGGGTGTTGTTGGCTCTCTTTGTTTTCAAACAGGGAACATAGTTGAATCCAGATGGTCAATATTTGGGTGCACTATGCATCTCTTTCTATTCAATCTCTCTACTCCTTTCTCTATCAAGAGTTCATGGTGGTATCCAGGTGGTATGTGATCTGGATCATTCGACACTCTTTCGAAATATCAGAAAATACAAAAAAGATGCAATGATGACAAATGTTGGAAACAAGGGCAGGGACTTGGGACATTCATCCTTTCTATCAGATCATATCTATCAAAAAAGAAAAAAATTTCCTTTCTATCATTCCTTATCTATCAATCAATCCCAGAGATCACATTCCAAACTAACTTCCTTCTAACTAACACATGCATTACTCAAAAATTTTGTTCATGGTAGATTGCATTCATTTATTGCATAAGAAAAATCCAAAACATGTGCATAGTAGATCATATAATCAATGCATCCATCATCAATAAAATCATAACTAACATAGGAATGCATTCATCATCATCATATAGTGATTCACTTTTTCAACAAATTAATGCTCATTTGACGCATTTCCTATGCTTAATTTGTTGAGGGGGCATATCGTCCACTTGCTATCACTGGGGCAAGCTGGGGCAGGATAAAATCTGAAAATTATTTCACACACTGCGACAAGTCACATCGCATCAAAGATGGGCAAATGTAGACACCCTAAAATGGACAGGCTTGCGACTTTACATTAAAAACACTAATTTTCATCTATTAATTAATGATTTTTTAATCATTAATTAATCATCTATTTTCCTCTAAATTCATTCCCCAAATTATCTAATCAAGTTCCCAAAATTAATTAAATAATTAATTTTATTTAATTAAATAGCTTTAATTGATTAATTACCATCAATGGATTAATTAAACTCAATTTCCTATAGTTTAAATTAAAATATTTAAACTTACTAATTAAATTCTTCCAATTAAATTAATTTAATTTCATCAAATAAAGAAATTCCTAATAAAAAAGAATTCAATTATCTCACATGTTGAAAACAATTATTAAATAAATGAATTAAATATTTATTTATCTTCAAAGAGACAACTCTAATCAGATCACATGAGTTACTCCACCCATCTCTCCAGTCCACATGGGTAACTTCACCACCTTTTCAGTTCAAAAAGGTAACTCATAATTAGCTCTTCAGTCAACCAAACTCTATCTCCTCTTTATCGAATGAAGAGGTGGAGTTTATTGAGGACCTCTCCAGTTCCTTTTGATCTCAACCGTTCATCTCCCTATCTTTGGGATTGATATCAACTATTCATATCATCACCAATTCCTATATAATAAACCCTTCATAACCATTTGAAGGATCTAGGATTTCAAGCTCTCGTACGCCATTACTCCATCATTTTGGTTCTAGCATTCAAGCCATCTTGCGATCACACACCCATTTCAACTAGAAAATTCTCAACACTTCTCAAGTCATACACGCTGCCGCGCCAATACTGAGCATCAAGAATAGCGTTTCGGAAGAAGTAGAGAGAGATAATAGAAGCTTCAAGCATCGTGGGGTTTGCACTCATTTGTTTTCCTTCCTCTTGTTTTTACATTTTATTGATTACATTTCATCATTATTCGTTATTGGTAGTATTGTGTATTTGGTTTATATCAATTGTGAAACCTTTGCTACTGACCCTTGCCTTTGGAAAGCTTGGGAATCCATGGATCACGAACCAAAAGGAGAGGCGTACAGTTGGTTATGGAACAAGAGACTCTGTCATATTAATTTTGATAATATAGTAAAGATAAGCAATGTCAAGGAAGTTAGAGACCTTCCAAGTATTGCAAGACCAGTTGACACAATTTGCAGGGAATGTGTTATGGGAAAGCATGTAAGGAGCTCTTTGAGAAGTGAGCAAAGCTTAGCTGAAAACAAGTTAGACCTAGTACATACATATTTATGTGGTCCTACTCAAACCAGATCATATTACGGAGAAAGGTATTTCATTTTGTTTGTTGATGATTTTTCAAGGATGATGTGGGTTGCGTTCTTAAAGGAGAAGTATGAAGCCTTTGAGAAGTTCAAAATATTCAAAGCCAAAGTGGAGAATGAATCTAGATTAAAACTAAAGTGTTTGAGATCAGATAGAGGAGGAGAGTTCACCTCTGATCATTTTTATGAATACTGTGAAGAAGATGGAATTAAAAGACAGTTGAGTGCACCCAGAATCCCACAATAGAATGGGATAGCAGAAAGAAGAAACAAGATCATACTTGATACAGTGCGCACTATGATGATTGAAGCAAAAGTTGCACACACTATTGGAGAGATGCAGTCAATACATCAGTCTATACTATCACCAAAATAGAACAAAGGCTAGACATGGATAAGACACCTTATGAACTTTTGTTTAGTAATGTACCTACACTAAAATACTTCAAAATATTTGGCAACAAGTGCTACATTAAGAGAGATGATGGTGTTGGTAAGTTTGATGCTAGAAGTGATGAAAGTATTTTCCTTGGTTACTCTACTAAAAGAAAAGCATACATATATTTTAATTTGAGATTAAAGAAGATAATTGAAATTACTCACGTAAATATTGATGAGAAGCTCATGGTTCAAGAAAGGTACTATGAATATGCACCTATGATTCAGGATGAACCCAGGCCTAGCAGTAAAGACATTGTTATTGAAGAAATGTTTGATTACATCAGTGTTTCATGTAATGAACCTGAATCAAGCAAAGAAGTATCACAAATTAAAGATGAGGATGTTACACCAAAAGTTTCAAAGTTCACATCTAGGTATCATTCAAAAGATGATATAATTGGAGATCAGAGCAGCAGTGTTTTAACTAGATCAAAAGAAAAAAGGTTAACAGTGGATGAAGAGTTATGTTTACTTTCATAGATTGAACCTTTAAATGTTGAAGATGCTTGTAAGGATTCTAATTGGAAGAAAGCAATGGAAGAAGAATTAGATCAAATAATAAAAAATGATACATGGGAATTG
The DNA here is from genome assembly GCA_018584345.1 of Thuja plicata. Taxonomy (NCBI): domain Eukaryota; kingdom Viridiplantae; phylum Streptophyta; class Pinopsida; order Cupressales; family Cupressaceae; genus Thuja; species Thuja plicata. The sequence goes on along the minus strand of MU224542.1, from coordinate 622,642 downwards.
TTCCCTAGACCTAGTGACAAAAATGTGATTGGAACAAAGTGGGTATTCAGGAACAAGATGAATGAAGATGGTACAGTGGTCAGAAATAAAGCAAGACTAGTGTGTAAAGGATATACATAGTTGGAAGAGATAGATTACACTGACACATTTTCCCCTATGAGTAGACTAGAAGCCATAAAGTTATTCTTGGCTTATGCAACATTCAAGGATTTTAAATTATATCAAATGGATATCAAATCAGCTTTTCTAAATGGCGACTTGAAGGAAGAAGTCTACATAGAATAGCCTAAAGGATTTAATCTATCAGATAAGCTTGACATTGTATGCAGATTGAAGAAAGCACTCTATGGACTAAAACAGGCCCCAAGAGCTTGGTATGAGAGACTAGATGGTTATCTTACCAGGACTTGATTTAAGAAAGGAGCAATAGATTGTAACCTATTCATAAGAGAGACACCTAATGGACTATTAATTGTTGCCATATTTTTTTATGACATTATCTTTGGAGGTAATGACAAGCTCAGTTCAGAATTTGCAAAAGAAATGCAGAATGAATTTGAAATGAGCATGATTGGTCCTATAAAATACTTTTTGGGATTAAATGTAAAAAAGATAGATAAAGGAATATTTATAAATGAGTTTAAATATGTGAAGGAAATATTGAAGACTTTCAAGATGGAAGACTATAAGATTGTATTCACTCCTATGATAACAGGAAGCGAGCTTTCTAAAGAAGATGATTCCGCAATCGTTGAAAAGACATTATATAAGTCTATGATTGGAAAAATTATATATCTTACTCAATCTAGACCAGACATATCTAATGCAGTTGGCATTGTTGGAAGATTTGTAGCTTAACCAAAATAGAATCACCTAATGGCAATAAAGAGAATATTTAGATATCTAAAGGGAAATATAGACTATGGTTTATGGTATCATAAATCAGAGAATGTACAACTTCATGTATATATAGATGCAGATTGGGAAGGTTGTCTTGATAAAAGGAAGAGTACTTCTAGAGGAGTAATATTTCTTGGAGATAGGTTGGTTTCTTGGGTAAGCAAGAAGTAGAATTGTATCTCTCAGTCGATAGCAGAAGCTGAATATGTTGCACCAACATTTAATTGTTCAACAATGGTTTGGATCAAGCATATGGTTAAAGATTTTGGTATACAGGTTGACTATCTCATTGTTATTCACTGTGATAAAACCAATACTATCAATATGTCCAATAACCCTGTGATGCACGCAATGAAAAAGAACATTGAGATTAAATACCATTTTCTTAGAGAAAAAGTTGCAGATAATGAAGTAAAATTGGACTTTGTGAGCACCAAAGAACAGTTGGGAGATATTTTCACAAAGCCATTATCAAAAGATACTTTTGAGTATATCAAGGAGAAGTTGGGAGTAATTCCCTCTCCTGATTCTAATTAGATAAAGAAACAAGAACATCAGTCATTAAGTGACTGATGAATGGTTGGCTACTCTACTTCTGGAGTAGTACCTGTGCTTAATTGTTTATGGCACCCTTTGCCATTGATGTCAAAGGGGGAGTATATAGTAAGGGGGAGCATATACTCTAGGGGAGTATAAACACAGATAGAGGAACTACAGTAGTATAGAGGAATCTTTGATGAGGATATTGAGAATATTGTAGAAAGAAAGAAGACACCATCTACTGAAGATGTTTTGAATATCATATGTTGCCATCATTGTCAATGAGGGAGATTGTTGGAGATTTACTTTTGGCAGCTACTTGATTGTATGTTTGTCATTGATGGCAACATATAATATACAACAGTGTTCTGTATGTACTTATCAGAATGATGGTATCAAGCCTTGTGTGGTTATATTCATGTTGCAGACATGTTGTTAATGTTTTGTTCATACACACAGACTCAAATATGGAGTTTTAGTTATGTTGTGTAATTTTGTTATGTGGCAGTTACAGTTTCTGGAGTTTGTCTTTATAGTGCCGATGTATTGCATTGGATCTTGAGTTGCACCTATCTTTGGGATATGTGTGTGTATATTCAAGTTAAGTTATGAGTTGATGATATTTATCTAAAGGCGCCAAACGTGTTTCAACAAGATTACAAAGTTAGAGTTAATTTGGTGAGGCTGACTTAGTAAAGCGTCACATCGATTCAGTTTATATTGTGTGGTTGTAATTATGCTTTCTTGAATAGTAAAGCCGACAAGGTTGTTATGAAGAGTTTCTTAACAAGTCCCATGATCTCATACTTTGATGAAGATACTTATAGCAAGTCATTTGTGGAGCACTAAGTGTGAATGATAAGAAAAGAGACAGAAAATGTACAAAGAAGAATATTAGTTGTGTTTCATTCATCAAGGATCTATGTGAAGAAGAAGTGAAAGATTACAATACAATGGAACTAATCAAGATACTAGGTCTACTCTATAGTTCTTTTAGAAACACTGAGAGGGGGGGTGAATCAGTGTTTGTCTATTAATTACTTTTCAGCAACTTAAACATAAATCAAACATACATAGAATGAAGCTTAACATAACAACTCATAACACATGATATGATTATGGGGAAACCTTGATCAGAGGAAAACCTCGGTGGGAATTAGTACCCACAAATATTGTACTAAGTATAATGAGCTTGTGAGAGTTCCTTTGCCCTGTTAGAAGCAGTCTTTACAATATGAGTACAATGACCTAGTTAAAGGTCAGACCCTGTTAGGAGTCTTTTACAAAACCCTTTTAAAGGTATATGGCTCACTGCCTAGGCTCACTGCCCAATAATATGAAGCCTACAACCTTCTGAAAGATGATATGCACTATATCAAAATGAACTGTTGTGATGACACTATTGTATGATCAATTCCGTGTATGCGCGAATGCTCTTCCTCTCTTAAAGAGCTATATCATATATTGACTTCATAGTACTCTCCCTTTGTATCTTCCTCTTGCATAATAATCAATGCTGCTATCATATCTTTACATTACATACTTATATATTCAAATCCAAATAGGTGTGACCCAAAAACAAAACACTAGTCGGCCCTAAAAAAAAATACAATGCTTCTAAACAATTCAGCTCAAGCGTGTTTACTATAATGTTAATTACATCATTACAATCATAAAACCAAAGGCACTTAGCTATTACATTATAAAATAACACACGCTGATCAAAACACTTAGTCGGCTTCCATGCTCTGTCTCCTGGACTACTGGTCTATTGATCTGCTTGTAACTTTTCTGTACTATAGTTCCATACTATGCATGTCTAGATGTAGCATGTACACATGTCATACAACTTATATCTAAATGTGCACATGTTGAATTGATCTCTCACATTTGTGCTGATGTGCTGATCATTGAGTATCTCTGTCTAACCTATTTTCCTTAGTCATTTTTTCTTTTAAGATAGAGACTAAACATGACTTTGTTGACATGATGACAACACAAAATGAGTCATGCATCCTCAGGTAGTCAACTTGCCAACAATCTCCCCCTTTTTCATTTATGGGAACAAAGGAATGTGGTCAAGTTACTTAAAATGACTTAACAAAAAAAGTGACTATATAACATCATCTATGCATATACTTCTCCACATATACACATTATATATTACTCCCCTTTGACATTAATGACAAAGGTGTACAAAAACTTGTAAGTCTATTGCATTCTTACTCCATATACATTTCAGGGTATTTAATTTTAAGAGATTGGATCTCTTTCTGCCAAAATACTTTCATAGCATCAACTATTTGTAGATGCACGCACAATGCATATGTCAGCTTCTCCATTTTTATCAGATCCATGCAGGGACCTTGATCATATGTCACAATAGTGGCATCAATCTGTTTGATGTTCTCATTGAGGACTGCTAAGGATGGCGAAAGTGCATTTATTAACTGGGTTTGCCTTACCCTTATCTTGCTGATTTCTAACTTTGCTTTCTCAATTTTATCTAACTACCCTTGGTAGACATTGTAACATATGTTCATGTCCTGTGTGGAAGTTTCAACTGATTTTCTTATGCTATCTGTCATTACCTCTGCCTCTTCTACCTTTTTGGTGTGCTCAAAGGTGAGCTTCACTCTGTCCATATAGTTTTCTATGACTCTCTTTCCTTTATCTGCCAATTCCTTCAATATATATTTCCCAATCTTTAAGGAGTTCAAGTCTAAGGTAAAGTTCTTTACCAAATCATTCAGTCTCTCCTTCTTGTATTCATCTTCTGAAATCTTAGTAGCAAAGTCTACTAAGCTTATAAAGTGTGATTTGAAGTTTGACAAAATTTTGTCCACATCTTAAACTGATTGGACTTTGGCTACTTTCTAATTAGCAGACACTAAGTCATTCAAAATTTTCACTGTTTCCAAAAAGTGAGGGTTCCTCATCACTTGTTTTTCCTTCACTTTTTCCATAGAAAGAATGCTGATTTTGATTAGGTCTTCTTCTCCCCATGCATCCAAAATTTCTAAATCAGGAGTTAACCTTGACAACAATGAGGTAGATGGTTGAGTGGATGGTGAGAATATAGTGTTCTGACTGGTATCCACGCATTCAACCTTTACTGGTTTCTCTTTTATTGGTGTCTTGTCACCTTG
>MU224542.1:563615-614312 GCA_018584345.1 Thuja plicata | reverse complement strand
TAGAAACACTAAGAGGGGGGGGGGGGTGAATCAGTGTTTGTCTATTAATTACTTTTCAGCAACTTAAACATAAATCAAACATACATAGAATGAAGCTTAACATAACAACTCATAACACATGATATGATTACGGGGAAAGCTTGATCAGAGGAAAACCCTGGTGGGAATTAGTACCCACAAATATTGTACTAAGTATAATGAACTTGTGAGAGTTCCTTTGCCCTGTTAGAAGCAGTCTTTACCATATGAGTACAATGACATGGTTAAAGGTCGGACCCTATTAGGAGTCTTTTAAAAAAACTTGTTAAAGGTATATGGCTCACTGCCCAATAAGATGAAGGCTACAACCTTCTGAAAGATGAAATGCACTATATCAAAATGAACTGCTATGATGACACTGTTGTCTAATCAGTTTCGTGTATGTGCAAATACTCTTACTCTCTTAAAGAGCTATATCATATACTAAATTCATAGTACTATCCCTCTATATCTTCCTCTTGCATAATAATTGATGCTGCTATCATATCATTACATTACATACTTATATACTCAAATCCGAATAGGCACAACCCAAAAACAAAACACTAGTCGGCCCTGAAACAAAATATACAATGCTTTCAAACAAGTCAGCTCAAGCATGTTTACTACAATCTTAATTACATCATTACAATCATATAACCAAATGTTCTTAGCTATTACATTATAAAATAACACACACTAATCAAAACACTTAGTCGGCTTCCATGCTCTATCTCCTAGACTGCTGGTCTATCGATCTGCTTGTAAATTTTCTGTATTGTAGTTCTGTAATATGCATGTTTGGATGTAGCATCTACACATCTCATAAAACTTATATCTGAATGCGCATATGTTGAATTGATCTCTTGCACGTGCGTTGATGTGCTGATCGTTGAGTATCTCTGTCTGCCCTGTTTTCCTTACTTAGTCATTTTGTCTTTTGAGATAGAGACTAAACATGACTTTGTTTCCATGATGACAACACAAAATGAGTCATGCATCTTCAAGTAGTCAACTTTCCAACAATCTCCCCCTTTTTCATTTATGGCAACAAAGGAATGTGGTCAAGTTACTCAAAATGACTTAACACAAAAAGTGACTGTATAACATCATATATACATATACTTCTCCGCATCTACACATTCTATATTACTCCCGTTTTGACATTAATGACAAAGGTGTACAAAAACATGTAAGTCTACTACATACTTACTCCATATACACTTCAGGCTACGCAATTTTAAGAGATTGGATCTCTTTCTGCCAAAATACTTTCATAGCATCAACTATTTGTAGATGCATAGACAATGGATATGTCAGCTTCTCCATTTTTATCAAATCCATAAAGGGACCTTGATCATATGTCACAATAGTGGCATCAATCTATTTTATTTTCTCATTAAGGAATGCTAAGGATGGCGCAAGTGAATTTCTTAACTAGGTTTTCCTTACCCTTATCTTGCTGAGTTCTAACTTTGCTTTCTCAATTTTATCTAACTGCCCTTCGTAGACATTGTTACATATGTTCATGTCTTGCATGGAAGTTTCAACTAATTTTGTTATGCTATCTATCATTAACTCTGCCTCTTCTACCTTTTTGGTGTGCTTAGAGGTGAGCTTCACTCTGTCCATACAGTTTACTATGACTCTGTTTCCTTTATCTGCCAATTCCTTCAATATAGATTGCCCAATCTTTAAGGAGTTCAAGTCTAAGGTAAAGTTCTTTACCAAATCATTCAGTCTCTCCTTCTTGTATTAATCTTCTGCAATCTTAGTAGCAGAGTCTACTAAGCTTATAAAGTGTGATTTGAAGTTTGACAAAATGTTGTCCACATCTTCAACTGATTGGACTTTGGCTACTTTCTGATCAGCAGGTACTAAGTCATTCAAAATGTTCACTATTTCCAAAAAGTGAGGGTTCCTCATCACTTGTTTTTACTTTGCCTTTTCCATAGCAAGAACACTAATTTTTATTAGGTCTTCTTCTCCCCATGCAACCAAACTTGTTGAATCAGGAGTTAACCTTGACAACAATGAGGTAGATGGTTGAGTGGATGGTGAGAATATAGTGTTCTGACTGGTATCCACACATTCAACCTTTACTGGTTTCTCTTTATTGGCATCTTGTCACCTTGAGTATCATCTTGAGTATCTTCAATTATGTCAATTTGATCATTGATGGGAACTTCATCTTGTTGTGCAGAGGTATCATCAGTGCACATTTCTTCAGTGCTTACAAATGCCTTATCAACTTTGTCCATATCTTTTTCAGATGCAGTCATGGATATCTTGACATTGTCAACTACTATAGTGTCTTCTGAGTCTTTATCTGTATCAAAATTTATTGTCATTGTGGGCGCTGAGACTTGTGGACCTATCATAGGCACAATCTGAATCACTAGTTTTGTAGCCGGTTTGGGAGGAGCTGGAGTAACTTTTGTTGTAAGCGTTGTTGGTGGATACATGTGTCTGTCAATAAATACTTGTGCAAATTCCTTTTCAGTCTCCTTACCTATCTATTCATACTCCTTGTTCATAATTTGTAGGGTCCTTGTCTTAGTTCGGAGATGAGGCTTCACTAGACCTAATAATATAGCCTTCTCATCATGCGAGCATACAAGAAGAAGAGTATCCAATGTTTCTTCTCTTATCCTCATATCTTCCTCAATTTCATGTCTTTTCATGATCTCTAATAAGTTCCATAACTTATCCGATATCACTGTCTTGAGTTCAAGAACTGTCTTCTTGAACTTCATCATATGAGATATGATCATAGAGTGTATCTCAGTTTTATCAATTTCTTGATACTTTTCATAGACTTTAGAAAGTGTATCTAATCTCCCTTCATTAACAATCATGTTCCTCAAAACATTTAGACTACGTCTAATTCCTACCTTAGGAGGAGCTTGAGTATTCTTAGCTTTGCTCCAAGTGTTCCTTGAGGATGGGTGATTTTTAGGCACCTATTTTCTTCCTCTAGTCTTCTTGCTTGGTGTAGTCAATGGAGATGAATCTAAGTCAATGGTGGTAGAGGGTGCAGAGGTGCTCTCTACTTTCTTCTTCTTCTGGATCTGTTCATCTTTCTCAAGTTCTTTTGCTATCTTAGCATCTTTGGCTTTGTCAAGATCTTCTTGGTTGACTCCATGAACTTTCAGTATGTTGGATGTAATTCTGGATGCTTTCCTTTTATTATCAGCACTGTGTAAGATAGTATCCACTTCATTGGTCTTCTCTCTATAAGTGCCCCACCTATGCTCATTAGGATCTTTGGGTGCTAACAATAGAACTTACGCATATCCTTCTAGCACATGTTCTTCCACTTCATAACCAAGAGGATGAATCCATTTGGTTCTAGGTTCAACTAACTCCATGCATGTGCAATCTATTTCTACCATGAAACATATGGTATCCTTGTCTTTGTCAACTATCTTCTCAAATAATTTGTACCTATTCTACATTTTGATCTTGAATGTCTTTATATCCATATCCATGGCGTCCCTTGCACTGCTCTCTAATGTGACCTTGAGTGATATTTGAGACATAATGGGTTTGCTCCTGTCTAGGTAAAGGTTTGCAACCTTTCCAACTATATGAAAATACAAGTAGATTATCAGAGATGTAAACCTAAATGTCTTGCTCCTGTCATGTTTGATAATTTAGATGTTGTCAATCAATTGACTGTGCAAGATCTCACATAAGTTGTATTGAGTGTTATCCTTCACCATTATGATAGCTGCTAGGACTATTGCTGTAGAGACACTGTTCAATCTGCTAGCTTGTTGAAACTTATACCCAAGTATCATTGTTAGAAGCTTTATGTCATCTTCTTTGATAGGGTCAACTGTCATTCTGCGCTTGTCACTTCTAGATAGACAAACTTGTTCAATTTTCTTTTTGACATCCTTGCCAGTGGGAAAGAGTGGTCCAGTCTTGGGAACTCTGGTTAATTCATGAATTATTTCTATGGTGATACGCACAGGGACATCACCAATCCATTAAAGATCATCATGTATTCTGCTCAACAAAATCTTTACCCATTCAGGCTCATTAAACTCATGCGCATTAGAATACTTGAAGATAGGGTTATCAATCAAGTGCGGGAATTCATCTTTGAATGTGTAGTCAGGATTCATCATGGATGCCATATGAGTAGCTAATTTGACATCTCCTATTGTTTCCTTCTTACAGTAAATATACGTGCGGATATCTTCCATGTCAAAAACACCTAGCAGGGTTTTGGATAAAGCCCCTTCCACATCATCCAGTATGGATTTGAATGGATATTTCTTGAATACAAATCTCTTCCTCTTTTCTATATCAAACACAACTGGGTCACCATACTTACTTGAAATTTGCTTAAGTAGGATTTCACAAAATTCCAAAACAGCACGACTACTAGGGTTCTGTTCCAAACTTCTTATCGGTTCGCTCAACTACCAAATATGTTATGCCTTCGTGCCTTGATTTATAGTGCTCCAATGCTCTCCAAATTCTATGCTCTTCAAATTAAAGTGTGAGGAGGATTGAATACTTTCTTTCCTTTATACAATCTACCGCATTTAATGTTTGCAACCGTATGCAAATTACCCAGAGATTTTGAAACTTTGATCCTAATGTGTTTTAGACAATGTGTGAATGCACATAGCAATATTATATTCTTGTAACCATGATTTCATAGGTGGATACTCAGAGGTGAGTATACCAACTGCGCAGGGGTCCTGAGCTAGAATAGCTCCCCCTAAGACCAAGAAGGTCTATTTAAGAAGAAGTCGAGGGTGCGTCCACTATGGATGCATCAACTACTTTGTCAACATCATTGTCCTTCTTTACTTCAACCCAAATTTTTCTTGAATCTTCATTTGCTTGAACAAACTTAACTTCTCCTTTCTCTTCAAATAGTGATTTCTTAGGATCTTCTTGCTTTTCAATTTTAGATCTACAAAACCTTGAGATGTTTCTAGCCTTTCCACATGTGTGACAAATGATAGGAGGTCTAATACTCTTGTTCATCATGCTGCATTGCTTTGTTGTGTGTCCATTGTAGTTACATATCTGACATGTGGTGTTCTGCAAAATCCTTTGAGGTTGATTTCTCTGATTGTTTTGATTCATTCTTATTTGATTCTGTTGTGACTGAGTTCTGGAATGTATATCCCTATGACTAAATTTATTAAAAGAGAAACAATAACCATTGAAGGGTCTTACCTTTTTGCAATCTCTTGCCAAATGACCATGTTTGTTACATGCATAACAAGTTCTGTTAACTTGCTTGATTTCCGTTTTTGGTAGATCTACTTTAATCTCTTCAACATTTTCAACTTTCCTTGCTTCTAAAAGTGCTTCATGAGGTTTCTCTCTTTCTTGTAATGAATTGACTTCAGTTTGTGTTATATTGAATCCAAGATCAATAGTGTTACCTTTTTTCTTTTGTGCATTCAACTGAGATTGAAGTGAATCAGAACTTGTGTGAAGTTTGTCAATCTTATCCTTTGCTTCTGTTAGTTTAGATTCCAGCTTCCTTTTTATGTTTTCCAATTCCAGAACTTTCATGTTTGCTTTCAATATTTCATCATCTATTTGTTTTCATTCTTTGATCTTTTCTTCAATAGCAATTTGGCTGTCTGTGAGCTGTTCATCCATATTCTCAACTTTTTCTTTCAAAGACATATTTTCTTCATTGAGCTTTTTGATCATTTTCCCTAAGTCACTTGTAGAACAATCTTTCAAATCTTTTCTTAATTTCTTGATAAGCATTTGTGAGCCATCAACTTTCAGTCTAAGTTCTTCATTTTATTTTTCAGATCTATCAAGATCTTCAAGACCTGCTTCAATATTATTTTTCAAATGTTTTACTTCAGCTGAGTCCATGATCTCCTCAAGTGGTTAAAATTATTTGGTGAGGACTAGAGCTCTAATACCAATTGTTAGAAACACTGAGGGGGGGTGAATCAGTGTTTCTCTATTAATTACTTTTCAACAACTTAAACATAAATCAAACATACATAGAATGAAGCTTAACACAAAAACTCATAACACATGATATGATTATGGGGAAAGCTTGATCAGAGGAAAACCATGGTGGGATTTAGTACCCACAAATATTGTACTAAGTATAATGAACTTGTGAGAGTTACTTTGCCTTGTTAGAAGCAGTCTTTACAATATGAGTACAATGACCTGGTTAAAGGTGAGACCCTATTAGGAGTCTTTTACAAAACCCTGTTAATGGTATATGGCTCACTTCCTAGGCTCACTACCCAATAAGATGAATGCTACAACCTTTTGAAAGATGATATGCACAATATCAAAATGAACTGCTATGATGACACTGTTGTTTGATCAGTTCCGTGTATGGTAAAATGCTCTTACTTTCTTAAAGAGCTATATCATATACTGAATTCATAGTACTATCCCTTTGTATCTTCCTCTTGCATAGAAATTGATGCTACTATCATATCTTTACATTACATACTTATATATTCAAATCCGAATAGGCACGACCCAAAAACAAAACACTAGTCGGCCCTAAAATAAAATATACAATGCTTCCAAACAAGTCAGCTCAAGTGTGTTTACAAAAATGTTAATTACATTATTACAATCATATAACCAAAGGCTCTTATCCATTACATTATAAAATAACACACACTAATCAAAACACTTAGTCGGCTTCCATGCTCTGTCTCCTGGACTGCTGGTCTATTGATCTTCTTGTAAATTTTCCGTACTATAGTTCCATAGTATGTGTGTCTGGATATAGCATGTACATGTGTCATACAACTTATATTTGAATGCACATACACTAAATTGATCTCTCACATGTGTGTTGATGTGCTGATTGCTTAGTATCTCTGTCTTCCCTGTTTTCCTTTGTCATTTTGTCTTTTAAGATAGAGACTAAACATGACTTTGTTGCCATGATGACAACAAAAAATGAGTCATGCATCCAATGGTAGTCAACATGCCAAAAATTTCATCATCAGATATAGAGCATATCTATTCTACAGAAGGTTGTAGCCTTCATGATTGAAGCAGTGAGCTTTTGGACAGTGAGTCCTCACCCTTAACCAGGTTATTTGTAAAAGACTCCTAACAGGGTTGCAAGATCTTCTAATAGGGATTATTACAAAAAAGTATAGTTCATTATGGGTGTCAATTCCCACTGGGGATTTTACCATTTAGTTTCCCCGTAACCAAATTGTGGTGTGTCTATTGTGTTATCTGAATGTGCATTTACTTTATTGTATTATGGAGTTAATAAAGGAAAAGAATTTAATTATCTGATAACTGATTCACCCCCCCCTCTTAGTTATCCTTTGGGAATATTCTAACAATTGGTATTAGAGCCAAGTGCCTTGAAGAGAAATCCTAACAGCTTAAGGTAGATCAGATGGCACACTTTAGAAAAGAGAGTCCTAAGTTCAATGGAGAAAATTATCTGGATTGGAAAAAAAAAATGATAACACATCTACAGTGTGTTGGTTTTGACATCTTTTATATAGCCACACAAGACGTTGTTATTCCCTTCCTAAAAGACCTATCAAGAGATTATTCTACTAGTAAACAAAAGGATACATTCACAACGAATGCAGTTGCCAAAGAAGCCCTTATAAGTGAATTTTCTGAGGTCAAGAAATTAGATAAGGCATACACAATATGGAAGTATTTAGAAGACATGTTTGAAGGAGATGTTGAAGAAAAGAATGCACATAGGAAAACATGGAAAAAAAAATACAACAATCTTGAGATGTTACCTGAAGAAAACATCAGAGCCTATAATCAGAGGATAAATGAAGCAGTTTCTATAATCAGAAATAATGGTGGAGAAATATCAAAAGAAGATATAATGGACAAACTGTTGACTATTTTAACATCAGACTATGAGAACAAGATTAGTATTCTAGAAGAAACCATGCAATTTTCACAAGACTTCAAGAGAGAGACTTTGATCAATAAAATATCTGCATTTGAGATATCAAGATTGAAGACTGAACCTAAAAGTGAAACAACCTTCAAAGCTTCAGTCCATGGTAAGAAATCTCACATCTCTATAAATAATGAGAAAGAAGAAGTTGATGAAGAACTAGAAGAAATCATTTCCCTTATTTCTAAAAGAGAAAAGAAATACAAAGGGAAATATGAAGGATAGCTTCCATTCAAATGTTTTTCATGCAACAAGATCGGTCATTTTGCATCCAAGTGTCCCACAAGAGTAAAGAAATTTAGATCTGATTATAAACCTAAATACAGGAAGGAATGCTATTATGCTTAAGAAGGTGTAATTGATGAAGATTCAGGAGAAGATGAAATTGGATTTGTTTCCCTTAGAGACATAGAAAAACTTCTTGAGCATATGGACATTGAAGATGAAAAGGAAACACAGGAGTTAGCCCTAATTTCCAAAGCAAATATCAGAACTGATTGGATCATTGACGGTGGATGCTCTCATCACATGACAGGTGATAAAGATAGATTTGTTCATCTAAACAAATAAAAAGGTGGTATGGTTAGATTTGGAGATAATACTCCCAAACCTATCATAGGTAGAGGATCCATCACCATGGATGGAAAGAACAAGACATATGATGTTCTGTATGTTGATGGATTACATCACAATTTACTAAGTGTTGGACAACTACTTCACAAAGGTTATCATTTGGAATTCAAAGACAAAAAATGTGTTATTAGCAAAAAAAAAGGAGACATGATTGCATCAGGCTCCAAAACAAAAGGTAATTTTTTTCAGCTCAATTCAGATGTAAGTTTTTTTGTTGCAAAAGTGGATGATAGTTGGTTATGGCACAAGAGACTCTGTCATATTAATTTTGATAATATAGTAAAGATAAGAAATGTCAAGGAAGTTAGAGACCTTCCAAGTATTTCAAGACTAGTTGACACAATGTGTAGGGAATGTGTTATGGGAAAACATGTAAGGAGCTCTTTCAGAAGCAAGAAAAACTCAGTTGAAAACAAGTTAGACCTAGTACATACAGATTTATGTGGTCCTACTCAAACCAGATCATATTATAGAGAAAGGTATTTTATTTTGTTTTTTGATGAGTTTTCAAGGATGATGTGGGTTGCATTCTTAAAGGAGAAGTCTGAAGCCTTTGAGAAGTTCAAAATATTCAAAGCCAAAGTGGAGAATGAATCTGGATTAAAAATAAAGTGTCTGAGATCAGATAGAGGAGGAGAATTCACCTCTGATCAATTTTATGACTACTATGAAGAACATGGAATTAAAAGATAGTTGAGTGCACCCATAACTCCATGGCAGAATGGGATAGTAGAAAGAATAAACATGATCATACTTGATACAATACGCACTATGATTATTGAAGGAAAAGTTGCACACAGCTATTGGAGAGATGCAGTCAATACAACAGTCTATACTATCAATAGAACACAACTCGAGAAAGGCATGTATAAGACACCTTATGAACTTTGGTTTGGTAATGTACCTAAAGTAAAATACTTCAAAATATTTGGTAGCAAGTACTACATCAAGAGAGATGGTCGTGTTGGTAAGTTTGATACTAGAAGTGATGAAGCTATTTTCCTTGGTTACTCTACTAAAAGCAAAGCATATAGATGTTTTAATTTGAGATTAAAGTAGATAATTGAAATTACTCGTATAAAGATTGATCAAAAGTTCATGGTTCAAGAAAGGTACTATGAATATGCACCTATGATTCAGGATGAACCCAGGCCTAATAGTAAAGGCACTATTATTGAAGAAATGTTTGATTGCATTGATGTTTCATGTAATGAGCCTAAATCAAGAAAAGAAGTATCACAGATTACAGATGAGGATGTTACACCAAAAGTTTCAAAGTTCACATCTAGGTATTATTCAAAAGATGATATCATTGGAGATCATAGCAGCTGTGTTTTATCTAGATCAAAAGGAAAAAGGTTAACAGTGGATGAAGAGGTATGTTTACTTTCATAGATTGGACCTTTAAAAGTTGAAGATGCTTGTAAGGATTCTGATTGGCAGAAAGCAATGGAAGAAGAATTAAATCCAAAAATAAAAAATGATACATGGGAATTGGTCCCTAGACCTAGTGACAAAAATGTGATTGGAACAAAGTTTGTATTCAGGAACAAGTTGAATGAAGATGGTACAGTGGTCAGAAATAAAGCAAGACTAGTGTGTAAAGGATATGCATAGAGGCAAGGGATAGATTACACTGACACATTTGCCCCTGTGAGCAGACTGGAATCCATAAAGTTATTCTTGGCTTATGCAACATTCAAGTATTTTAAAGTATATCAAATGGATGTCAAATCAGATTTTGTGAATGGTGACTTGAAGGAAGAATTCTACATAGAACAGCCTATAGGATTTAATCTATCAGATAAGCCTGACATGGTATGCAGATTGAAGAAATCACTCTATGGACTTAAAAATGCCCCAAGAGCTTGGTATGAGAGATTAGATGGTTATCTTACCAAGATTAGATTTAAGAAAGGAGAAACAGATTGTAACCTATTCATAAGAGAGACACTTGATGGACTATTACTTGTTGCCATATTTGTTGATGACATTATCTTTGGAGGTAATGACAGGCTCAGTTCAAAATTTGAAAAAGAAATGCAGAATGAATTTGAAATGAGCATGATTGATCCTATAAAATACTTTTAGGGATTAAATATAAAATAGATAGATAAAGGAATATTTATAAATCAGTCCAAATATGTGAAGGAAATATTGAAGACTTTCAAGATGGAAGACTATAAGCTAGTATGCACTCCTATGATAACGGGAAGCAAGCTTTCTAAAGAAGATGATTGTGCAGCAGTTGACAAGATATTATATAAGTCTATGATTGGAAAACTTATATATCTTATTCAATCTAGACCAGACATATCTAATGCAGTTGGCATTGTAGGAAGATTTGCAGATGAACCAAAATAGAATCACCTAATGGCAATAAAGAGAATATTCAGATATCTAAAGGGAACTATAGACTATGGTTTATGGTATCCTAAATTAGAGAATGTACAACTTCATGTGTATACAGATTTAGATTGGGCAGCATTGAATTGTTCAACAATGATTTGGATCAAGTAGATGGTTAAAGATTTTGGTATACAGGTTGACTATCTCATTGTTATTTACTATGATAACACCAGTACTATAAACATGTCCAAGAACCCTGTGATGCATGAAAAGACAAAGCACATTGAGATTAAATACCATTTTCTTAGAGAAATAGTTACAGATAATAAATTAAATTGGACTATGTGAGCACCAAAGAACAGTTGGCAGATATTTTCACAAAGCCATTATCAAAAGATACTTTTGAGTATCTCAGGGAGAAGTTGAGAGTAATTCCCTCTCCTGAGTCTGATTAGATAAAATAGCAAGAACATCTGTCATTAAGTGACTGATGAATGGTTGACTACTCTACTTCTGGAGTAGTACCTATGCTTAATTGTTTATGGGACCTTTTGCCATTGATGTCAAAGGGGGAGTATATAGTAAGGGGGAGCATATACTTTGGGGGACTATAAACATAGACAGAGGAACTATAGTAGTATAGAGGAATCTTTGATGAGGATATTGAGAAGATTGTAAAAAGAAAGAAGACACCATGTGCTAAAGATGTTTTTAATATCATATGTTGCCATCAATGTCAAAGGGGGAGATTGTTGGAGATTTACTTCTGGCAGCTAGTTGATTGTATGTTTGTCATTGATGAAAACATATAATATACAACAATATTTTGTATGTACTTATCAAAATGATGGTATCAATCCTTGAACGGTTATATTCATGTTGTAGACATGTTGTTTATGTTTTGTTCATACACGCAGACTTAGTTATGGAATTTCAGTTATGTTGTGTAATTCTTTTATGTGGTAGTTACAGTTTCTGGAGTTTGTCTGTACAAAGCCAACGTATTGAATTGGTTCTTGAGTTGTGCCTATCTTTGAGATATGTGTGTGTATATTCAAGTTAAGTTATGAGTTGATGATAGTTATCTAAAGGCGCCAAATTTTTTTCAACAAGATTGCAAAGTTAGAGTTAATTTGGTGAGGCCGACTTAGTGAAGCGTCGCGTCTATTCAATTTATATTGCACAGTTGTAATTATGCTTGCCTGATTAGTAAAGCCAACAAGGATGTTATGGAGAGTTTCTTAATAGGTCCCATGATCTGATACTTTGAGGAAGATACTTATAGCAAGTCATTTGTGGAATGCTAAGTGTGAATGATAAGAAAAGAGACAGAAAATGTACAGAGAAAAATATCAGTTGTGTTTCATTCATCAAGGATCTATGTGAAGAAGAAGTGAAAGTTTACAATACACTGGAACTGATCAAGACAGCAGGTCTACTCTACAGTTCATCATCAGATATAGTGCATATCTATTCTACATAAGGTTGTAGCCTTCACCATTGAAGAAGCGAGTTTTTGGATAGTGAGTCCTCACCCTTAACTGGGTTAATGTAAAAGACTCCTAATAGGGTCAGACCCTTAACCAAGTCACTATACTTATTGCATTGTAAAGAACAACTCCTAACAAGTTTGCAAGATCTTCTAATAGTGATTATTATAAACAAGTATAGTTCATTGTGGGTGTTAATTACCACCGGGGTTTTTACCATTTGGTTTCCCTGTAACCAAATTGTGGTGTTGTCTATTGTGTTATCTGAATGTGTATTTACTTTATTGTATTCTAGAGTTAATAAAATAATAGAATTTAATTAGCTGATAACTGATTCAACCCCCCCCTCTCAGTTATCCTTTGGAACTATTCTAACAATTGGTATTAGAGCCAAGTTCCTTGAAGAGAAAGCCTAACAGCTTAAGGTAGCTCAGATGGCATGCTTCAGAAAAAAGAGTCCTAAGTTCGATGGAGAAAATTATCTGGATTGGAAAAACAAAATGATAACACATCTACAGTTTGGTTGTTTTGAAATCATTGAGATAGCCACACAAGAAGTTGTTATTACCTCCCTAAAAGACCTATCAAGAGATGATGCTACTGCTAAACAAAAGGATACATTCACAGCAAATGCAATTGCCAAAGAAGCCCTTATAAGTGCACTATCTGACAGTGAATTTTCTGAGATCAAGAAATTAGACAAGTCATACACAATATGGAAGTATTTAGAAGACATGTTTGAAGGAGATGTTCAAGCAAAGAAGGCATGCAGATAAACATGCAAAAATAAATACCACAATCTTGAGATGTTACCTGAAGAAAACATCAGAGCCTATAATCAGAGGCTAAATGAAGCAGTTTCTGGAATTAGATATAATGGTGGAGAAATATCAGAAGAAGATATAATAGACAAACACTTGACTAGTTTAATATTAGACTATGAGAACAAGATCAGTATTCTAGAAGAAACCATGCAATTTTCACAAGACTTCAAGAGAGAGACTTTGATCAGTAAAATCTCTACATTTGAGATATCAAGATTGAAGACTGAACCTAAAAGTGAAACAGCCTTCAAAGCTTCAGTCCATGGTAAGAAATCTCACATCTCTAGCATTAATGAGAAAGAAGAAGTTGATGAAGAACTAGAAGAAATCATTGCCATGATTTCTAAAAGAGAAAAGAAAGGCAAAGGGAAATATGAAGGATAGCTTCCATTCAAATTATTTTCATGCAACAAGATCAGTCATTTTGCATCCAAGTGTCCCAGAGGAGTAAAGAAATTCAGATATGATTATAAACCTAAATACAGGAAGGAATGCTATCATGCTGAATAAGGTGTAACTAATGAAGATTCGGGAGAAGATGAAATTGGATTTGTTTCCCTTAAAGACATGGAAAAATTTCTTGAGCATATGGACATTGAAGATGAAAAGGAAACACAAGAGTTAGCTCTATTTTCCAAAGCAGACATCAGAACTGATTGGATCATTGACAATAGATGCTCTCATCACATGATAAGTGATAAAGATAGATTTGTTCATCTAGACAAGTACAAATGTGGTGTGGTTAGATTTGGAGATAGCACTCCCATACCTATCATACGCAAAGGATCCATCACCCTGGATGGAAAGAACAAGAAGGATTATGTTCGGTATGTTGATGGATTACATCACAATTTACTAAGTGTTGGACAGCTACTTGACAAAGGTTATCATTTGTAATTCAAAGACAAAAAATGCATTATTAGAAACAAAGAAGGAGACATGATTGCATCAGGATCCAAAACAAAAGGTAATGTTTTTCAGCTCAATTCAGATGTAAGTTGTTTTGTTGCAAAAGTGGATGAGAGTTGGTTATGGCACAAGAGACTCTGTCATATTAATTTTGATAATATAGTAAAGATAAGCAATGTCAAGGCAGTTAGAGACCCTTCCAAGTATTGTAAGACCAGTTGACACAATGTGCAGGGAATGTGTTATGGGAAAGCATGTAAGGAGCTCTTTCAGAAGCAAGCAAAACTCAGTTGAAAACAACTTAGACCTAGTACATACAAATTTATGTTGTCCTACTCAAACCAGATCATATTACAGAGAAAGGTATTTCATTTTGTTTGTTGATGATTTTTCAAGGATGATGTGGGTTACACTCTTAAAGGATAAGTCTAAAGCCTTTGAGAAGTTCAAAATATTCAAAGCCAAAGTGGAGAATGAATCTGGATTAAAACTAAAGTGTCTAAGATCAGATAGAGGAGGAGAATTCATCTCTGATCAATTTTATGAATATTGTGAAGAACATGGAAATAAAAGATAGTTCAGTGCACCCAGAACCCCACAACAGAATGGGATAGCAGAAAGAAGAAACAGGATAATACTTGATACAGAGCACACTATGATGATTGAAGGAAAAGTTGTACACACCTTTTAGAGAGATGCAGTCAATACAACAGTCTATACTATCAACAAAACACAACTAAGGCTAGGTGTGGGTAACACACCTTATGAACTTTGGTTTGGTAATGTACCTACAATAAAGTACTTCTGAATATTTGGCAGCAAGTGCTACATCAAGAGAGATGATGGTGTAGGTAAGTTTGATGCTAGAAGCGATGAAGGTATTTTCCTTGGTTACTCTACTAAAAGAAAAGCATACAGATGTTTTAATTTGAGATTAAAGAAGATAATTGAATGTACTCACATAAAGATTGATGAGAAGTTCATGGTTCAAGAAAGGTACTATGAATATGCACCTATGATTGAGGATGAACTCAGGCCTAACAGTAAAGATAATGTTATTGAAGAAATGTTTGATTGTATTGATGTTTCATGTAATGAACCTGAATCAAGCAAAGAAGTATCACAAATTACAGATGAGGATGTTACACCAAAAGTTTCAAAGTTCACATCTAGGTATGACTCAAAAGATGATATCATTGGAGATCAGAGCAGCAATGTTTTAACTAGATCAAAAGAAAAAAGGTTAACATTGGATGAAGAGGTATGTTTACTTTCACAGATTGAACCTTTAAATGTTGAAGATGCTTGTAAGGATTTTGATTGGAAGAAAGAAATGGAAGAAGAATTAGATCAAATAATAAAAAAATGATACATGGGAATTGGTCCCTAGACCTAGTGACAAAAATGTGATTGGAACAAAGTGGGTATTCAGGAGAAAGATGAATGAAGATGGTATAGTGGTCAAAAACAAAGCAAGAATAGTGTGTAAAGGATATGCACAGAGGGAAGGGATAGATTACACTGACACATTTTCCCCTGTGAGAAGACTGGAATCCATAAAGTTATTCTTGGCTTATGCAACATTCAAGGATTTTAAAATATATCAAATGGATGTCAAATCATCTTTTCTAAATGGTGACTTGAAGGAACAGGTCTACATAGAACAATGTGAAGGATTTAATCTACTAGATAAGCCTGACATGGTATGCAAATTGAAGAAAGCAGTTTATGGACTTAAACATGCCCCAAGAGCTTGGTATGAGAGACTAGATGGTTATCTTACTAGGATTGGATTTAACAAAGGAGCAATAGATTATAACCTATTCATAAGAGAGACACCTGATGGACTGTTACTTGTTGCCATATTTGTTGATGACATTATCTTTTGAGGTAACGACAAGCTCAGTTCAGAATTTACAAAAGAAATGCAGAATGAATTTCAAATGAGCATGATTGGTCCTATAAAATAGAATTTGGGATTAAATGTAAAATAGACAGATAAAGGAATATTTATAAATCAGTCCAAATATGTGAAGGAAATATTGAAGAATTTTAGGATGGAAGACTGTAAGCCAGTATGCACTCCTATGATAACAAGAAGAAAGCTTTCTAAAGAAGATGATTTTGTAGTAGTTGACAAGACATTATATAAGTCTATGATTGGAAAACATATATATCTTACTCAATCTAGACCAAACATATCTAATGCAATTGGCATTGTTGGAAGATTTACAGCTGAACCAAAATAGAATCACCTAATGTCAATAAAGAGAATATTTAGATATCTAAAGGGACCTATAGACTATGGTTTATGGTATCCTAAATTAGAGAATGTACAACTTCATTTGTATACAGATGCAGATTGGGCAGGTTGTCTTGATGATAGGAAGAGTACTTCTTGAAGAGAAGTATTTCTTGGAGATAGGTTGGTTTCTTCGGTAAGTAAGAAGCAGAATTGTATCTCTCAGTTGACAGCAGAAGCTAAATATGTTGTAGTAGCATTGAATTGTTCAAAAATGGTTTGGATCAAGCAGATGGTTAAAGATTTTGGTATACAGGTTGACTATCCCATTGTTATTCACTATGATAACACCAGTACTATCAACATGTCCAATAACCCTGTGATGCATTCAAAGACAAAACACATTGAGATTAAATACCATTTTATTAGAGAAAAATTTGTAGATAATGAAGTAAAAGTGGACTATGTGAGCACCAAAGAATATTTGGTAGATATTTAAACAAAGCTATTATCAAAAGATACTTTTGAGTATCTCAGGGAGAAGTTGGGAGTAATTCCCTCTGTTGAGTCTAATTAGATAAAGCAGCAAGAACATCAGTCATTAAGTGAATGATGAATGGTTGATTACTCTACTGCTGTAGTAGTACCTATGCTTAATTTTTTATGGTACCCTTTGCCATTTATTTCAAAGGCAGAGTAGATAGTAACGGGGAGCATATACTCTGGGGGAGTATAAACACAGACAGAGGAACTACAATAGTATAGAGGAATATTTGATGAGGATATTGAGAAGATTGTAAAAGGAAAGAAGACACCATGTGCTAAAGATGTTTTTAATATCATATGTTTCCATCAATGTCAAAGGGGGAGATTGTTGGAGATTTACTTCTGGTAGCTAGTTGATTGTATGTTTTTCATTGATAACAACATATAATATACAACAGTGTTCTATATGTACTTATCAAAATTATGGTATCAAGCCTTGTGCGGTTATATTCATGTTGTAGACATGTTTATGTTTTGTTCATACATGGAGACTCAGCTATGGAGTTTTAGTTATGTTGTGTAATTTTGTTATGTGGCAGTTACAGTTTCTGGAGTTTGTCTGTACAGAGCTGACATAATGCATTGGTTCTTGAGTTGCACCTATCTTAGGGATATGTGTGTGTATATTCAAGTTAAGTTATGAGTTGATGATAGTTATCTAAATGTGCCAAACATTTTCAATAAGATTGCAAAGTTAGAGTTAATTTGGTGAGGCCGACTTAGTGAAGCGTCGCGTCTATTCAGTTTATATTGCATGGTTGTAATTATGCTTGCGTGATTAGTAAAGCCAACAAGGATGTTATGAAGAGTTTCCTAACAGGTCCCATGATCTCATACTTTGAGGAAGATACTTATAGAAAGTCATTTGTGGAATGCTAAGTGTGAATGATAAGAAAAGAGACAAAAAATGTACAGAGAAGAATATCAGTTGTGTTTCATTCATCCAGGATCTATGTGAAGAAGAAGTGAAAGATTACAATACACTGGAACTGATCAAGATAGTAGGTCTAATCTACAGTTCATCATCAGATATAGTGCATATCTGTTCTATAGAAGGTTGTAGCCTTCACCATTGAAGAAGTGAGCTTTTGGACAGTGAGTCCTCGCCCTTAACCTGGTTATATGTAAAAGAGTCCTAACAGGGTCAGACCCTTAACCAGATCACTGTACTTATTTCATTATAAAGAACAACTCCTAACAAGGTTGCAAGATCTTCTAACAGGGATTATTATAAACAAGTATAGTTCATTGTGGGTGTTAATTCCCATCGGGGTTTTACCATTTGGTTTCCCCGTAACCAAATTGTGGGGTTGTCTATTGTGTTATCTGAATGTGCATTTACTTTATTGTATTCTAGAGTTAATAAAGGAAAATAATTTAAATAGTTGATAACTGATTCACCCCTCCTCTCAGTTATCCTTTGGGACTATTCTAACAGATCATACTACGGAGAAAGGTATTTTATTTTGTTTGTTGATGATTTTTCAAGGATGATGTGGGTTAGGTTCTTAAAGGATAAGTTAGAAGCTTTTGAGAAGTTCAAAATATTCAAAGCTAAAGTTGAAAATGAGTCTGGATTAAAACTAAAGTGTCTGAGATCAGATAGAGGAGGATAATTCACCTTTGACCAGTTTTATGAGTATTGTGAAGAACATGGAATCAAAAGATAGTTGAGTGCTCCTAGAACCCCTCAATAGAATGGGATTATAGAAAGAAGAAATAGTATCATACTTGACATAGTGCACACTATCATGATAGAAGGAAAATTTGTACACACCTATTGGAGAGATGAAGTCAATACAGTAGTCTTTACTATCAACATAATACAACTAAGGCCAAGCATAGATAAGACACCTTATGAACTTTGGTTTAGTAATGTACCTACAGTAAAATACTTCATAATCTTTGGAAGCAAGTGCTACATCAAGAGAGACGATGGTGTTGGTAAGTTTGATGCCAGAAGTGATGAAGGTATTTTCCTTGGTTACAATACTAAAAGAAAAACATATAGATGTTTTAACTTGAGATTGAAGAAGATAATAGAAAGTATAGATGTGAAGATTGATGAGAAGTTAATGATTTAGGAAAGATACTATGATTGTGCACCTATGATTGATGAGGAATCCATGCCTAGTAGTAAAGAAACAATTATTGAAGAAATGTTTGATTGTATTGATGTATCATGCAATAACCCTGAAACAAGAAAAGAGGAATCACAGGTTACAAATGAAGATGTCACACCTAAAGTTCCAAAATTCACAACTAGATACCATCCAAAAGAAGATATCATTAGAGATTAGAGTAGTAGAGTTTTGAAAAGATCTAAAGCCAAAGGTTTAACAGTTGATGAAGAGGTATGTTTACTTTCACAAATTGAACCTTTAAGTGTTGAAGATGCATCCAATGATTTAGATTGGAAGAAAGCTATGAAAGAAGAAATATATTACATAATCAAAAATGATACATGGAATGTGATCCCTAGACCTTGTGACAAAAATGTAATTGGTACAAAGTGGATATTTAGAAATAAGATGAATGAAGAAGGTACAGTAGTAAGAAACAAAGAAATATTAGTATGTAAAGGATATGCGTAGAGAGAAGGAATAGACTACACTGATAGATTTTCACCTGTGAGCATATTGGAAGCTATCAAGTTGTTTTTGGCCTATGCAACATTAAAGAACTTCAAAGTATATCAGATGGATGTCAAGTCAGCCTTTTTGAATGGTGACTTGAAGGAAGAAGTTTACATAGAATAGCCTGAAGGATTCAAATTATCAGACAAACTAGACATGGTATGCAGATTAAAGAAATCCCTTTATGGACTTAAATAGGCCCCAAGAGCTTGGTATGAGAGACTTGATGGCTACTTAACCAATATTATATTAAAAAAGGGAGCAACATACTGCAAATTATTCATGAGAGAGACACCTGATGGACTACTACTTGTTGTTATCTTTGTTGATGACATTATCTTTGGAGGTAATGGAAAACTTAGTGCAGAATTCGCCAAAGAGATGAAAAGTGAGTTTGAAATGAGTATGATTGGACCTATCAAATATTTTTTGGGATTGAATGTAAAACAAAAAGACAAAGGTATATTCATAAATCAGTCTAAGTATGTGAAGGAGATATTGAAGACTTTCAAAATGGAAGATTGTAAACCAGTAAGCCACCCCATGATAATAGGATGCAATATTTCTAAGGATGATGATTCCACAGTAGTTGAAAAGATACTATACAAGTCTATGATTGGAAAACTTATACATCTTACTCAATCTAGACTAGATATTTCTAATGCAGTTGGCATTGTTGGAAGATTTTCAGCTGAACCTAAACAAAATCACCTAATGACAATAAAAAGCATATTTAGATACTTAAAGGGAGCTATAGACTATGGTTTATGGTATCTTAACTAAGAGAATATACAACTTCATGTGTATAAAAATTCAGATTGGCAAGGTTGTATTGATGATAGGAAGAGTACCGCAGGAGGAGCAGTATTTCTTGGAGACAGGTTGGTTAGTTGGACAAGCAAGAAGCAGAATTGTATCTCTTAGTCGATAGAAGAAGATAAGTATGTTGCAGTAGCATTGAATTGTTCAACAATGGTTTGGATCAAATAGATGATTAAACACTTTGGTATTCAGATTAAATATCCTATTGTTATTCACTGTGATAACACTAGCACTATAAATATGTCAAAGAACCCTATGATGCACGCTAAGACAAAACACATTTACATCAAATATAATTTTCTAAGAGAAAAAGTTGCAGACAAAGAAGTAAAGTTGGATTATGTGAGCACTAAAGAATAGTTATCATACATGTTTACAAAACCCTTATCTAAAGATACTTTTGAGTATCTTGGGGAGAAGCTGGGAGTAATTCCCTTTACTAGGTCTAATTAGAACTTGTAGCAAGAGCATCAGTCCTTCGTGACTGATGAGTGGTTGACTACTCTACTTCTGGAGTAGTACTTGTGCTTAATTGTTTTTGGCACCCTTTTCCATTGATGTCAAAGGGGGAGTATATAGTTAGGGGGAGTATATAGTAATGAAAAATACAGTAATAAGAGATGCAACAATTAAGAGCAGCTTTTGATGAGGATATTGAGATGATTGTAAAAAGAAGAAAGATACTTAGGGTTGATGGTGTTTTTCATATCATATGTCACCATCAATGTCAAGGGGAGAAGATTGTAATCAGTCAGCTAACTCCATATTTATCTCCTTCCAACTAAGTATTTTTTCATTTCTTAACTTTAGTTCTAATCGTTGGTTAACTACTTGTTTTCTCGATCTTGACTTTAGTTGTCCTTGGGCATCTCTGTGTTGGAGATTTTATTATGTGCAAATAGTTGATTATATGTTTGTCAATGATGACAACATATAATATATAGCAGTGTCATGTATGCAATTATTCGTATAGATATTCTTGAGCCTTGTGTGTTTACATCTATGTGGTAGACATGTTCAGGATGTAATATTCATACATGTAGATTTAGATATGTAGTTTCAGTTAAGTTATGTTAATCTATTTTGGCAGTTACAGTTTCTAGAGATTATCTGTTAAGAGCCGACGTATTTACATTGTTTCTTGAGTTTTGCCTATCTTCAGGATATGCATGTTTGTATTCATGTTTAGTTTTGAGTTAATGATTATTATCCAAATGTGCTAAATAGGTTTTAACCAAAGTGTGATGTTTGAGTTAATTTGGTAGAGCCAACTATGTGAAGCAACGCGTCTATTCATTTTAAGTTGCACAGTCCTAAATTTGATTGCGTGCTTAGTAAAGCTGACAAGCAAGTTACTAAATTTTTTCCTACAACCGTCATGACCTCATCCTTGTGGAAGATACTTTTAGCAGTTCAATTGTAATTGCAAGGTGTGAATGAAGTGAGAAAGAATAAGACAGAGCAGAACAGAAAGTTAGACAGTAAGTCTACATCATTCATCAATTGAAGATCTATGTGAAGAATCAGAAGAAGATTACAATTTAGTGGAACTTATCAAGACAACAAGTCTACACAAACAATTCATTTTCAGATATAGTGTATATCTTCCTTTTAGAAGGTTGCAACCTTCACCATTTGAGAAGTGAGCTCTTGGACAGTGAGTCCTCACCCTTAACAGGGTTATTTGTAAAAGGACTCCTAAAAGGGTTTGACCTTTGACGAGGTATTTGTACTTATTTCATTGTAAAGATCAACTCCTAATAGGGTGGCAATATCTTCTAACAAGGATCATTATAAACTAGTACAGTTATTTGTGGGTGCTAATTCCCACCGGGGTTTTTACCTAATTTGGTTATCCCCATTACCAAAATTGTGTTGTTCATTTTTGTGTTATCTTGTTGAGTTTATGTTTAAAATTATTCTACACTTAATTGGAAAAAGAATTGAATCTTGTAGATAACTAATTCACCACCCCCCTCTCAGTTATCTCTTAGAAATATTCCTAACACTCTGTCCATCGGGGTTGTTTGTCCGTCGGGAAACACTGTGACTTTCATTTCTTCTTGGGTATCACTTAGGTTATCATTTCTAATGCTTTCTTGGGTATCACTGTAAATCTTCTTAGGGTTCTCTATCCATCGGTGTGCACTTTCCATTTGTGTTTGTTGTCATTTGGTGTATATTGAAATTTTATGTGTTACTGATAATATAACATTTATTTCTTTGGTTCTTTGAAGTCTTTGACAATATGAATATGACCAATTAGAGTATATCAAGTTGACATCAATTAAAATACAATAAATTAACTAATTTAATATCTTGTATTAACTTTCTGCATTTCAGTGATCATCAACTTTGTTATATTGAAACATTCAATCAGTTATAGTGCATCAAGGGATAGTTACATGGAGGACTATTGGCATGGATGTTTTTGTGGCCAATGTTAAGGCCATGTTTGGACCTGAATACCTACAGAAGAAATTTGTGAGAGCTTATAGAGTGACAAAGTGTAAGTATGACCTCATGGCCCCCTTCATATATCCTAGATGGTTGGAAGCCTATCATATGTGGCCACAAAAGGATGAGGTGCCTCTCTATTTATGCAAACAATTGTATGCAGGATTCCATTTAGGATATAATGTTGATTACACAGACTTTCCATGACATGTAAGTTAGGGGTGGGGCATATTTTCAGATAAGTTCAGATGACCTGATGTACCACAGCCCCCTAATAATAGGGTATTGGTGGGTCAAAACATTTTGGAGGCACACACTGGAGCTAGAGAGTTTGTGGCTGAGGAGGCACACCTAGATATGTACTCTAGCATTGCCTCCATCATGACTTAGGTTGACTAGTTGTAATATGATCGCATGGGAGGGTACATGTTATAATATTCTACGAGCCCAAGAATTGATCAATTGGATCATTGTTATGATCCTTACATCCATCGACAGCTACCCATGCTTGATGATATAACACCAGAGCCCGAGGATCATCTTTGCATGATGAGATCCATGTTACTGAGTGATCTCCTTGATGCTTATCAAGGGATTTATATATTTCATGGGGTCACTTCAAGTGAGATGCATGCATTAATTTGATGAGTGGTTGGGAGATCCTACACTACTAGAGACAAGAGACATGGAGATGCACAAGAAGGTACTTCTAGACAAGAAGAAATTCTAATACATCCTGTAGGTCCATGATAGAGTGTGGTTGATCCTACACCTCTAGAGAACACACCTCCTGTAAAATTTTAGACTATATTCTCATATCTTCTTATGGATCATGTCATTGATGCAGTGTCCTTGCACTCTTCTAAGTTATCAGACATTGGATATGCATTCCCGTAGACAGATCAGGTAAGAACCAAATTTTATTTTCATTAAATAATTATAGAGCTTGCAACTAAATATATAATTTATATATATTAAAATATATTGTGTATAGGAGATTGTGATGGCTGCCACATATGAGGATTTACAAGCACCTGGTGACACTAGTAGAACTGGCACCTATTTTTGATAAAAATTGGTCAATTTTTCTACCATGATTGGTCGAATGATCTACAAATGGTCTTGTCGCTATTTTTCTAGTGGAAATTTCAACACATCATTTTTAAGCTCGAATGTTATACTCCAATCTTGGTCAAAGTTGACATTTGCAATTGGCAAGTTTATTCGTCGAACTTGCGACCAATGTCAGTCAAAATGTTTGGCCCATCTGACCAGGATGCCAAACCCATGATGCTAAATTTTGACACAGAATGGTCGATATGTAGACCAATCTTGATGAGGGTTTTGACCAAATTTATTTAAAATTTTGACCAATATGGAATGTTAAAAAAAAACCTGAAGATAAATATCCAGAGTTATCACCAATGGCATCCTGGTCGATGATTAGTCTAGGTATTTATCTCCGGGTGTTACTTTGCATTAATATATATGGCTGTGTATTTTGTTATGTTACTTTACTATTAGCATAATGGTTTATTATGAACTTATTTGACGCTGGTTACTAGCTGTTAAATGAGGCAACTATAAGTATTTTAATAGATTTTCATAATTAAATAATGAAATTTTCATATACTAGTGTTCTTCGTATTCAAAACAACATTATATTATTTATTATTGTAAGCCCCCTCTGACTTACGCATCAATAAAATGAAATTACAACCTATTGGGATTGAGACAAACCTTATAAAACAACAACAACTAAGAAGGATAGCTTGATAATAGCTGCTGAATACAGTGTCCTCCAACCATTGCCATCATGATAAGATTCAACCTACACTCACAAAAAATAAAATTTAAATCACAAACCTCATAGTTTTTCTTCCCCGACTTCTCAAGGAATGGAGAATTATCAAGTTGCTCCTTATTAGTACCATTAATGTAGTAAATATATTTTTGTTCCTTCTTCATTCTTTATATGTACTAGTCGAGCGATGTAAGTTTATCGCCGGATTTTGTGCTATTAAAATTGACAGAGAACACCATCATAAATGAGTAGCATGAAAATTTTAATGATTGGAAATATAGAGTAACACCTTAGTAAGGTACTCATCCACAACCAATAAAACAAATCATATGCTTTAAAAATGGGCAGTAGCAGTCACCTTTCAAATCTCAGAAGCTTTGCAAGCCTATTTATGTTTGATGCATCCTCGATTATACCTAACTTGATAGATTTTCCAAACTCATTCCAAAATTTGGTATACTTTCCCTTTTTCTCTGAATCTATTTCTGAGTCAGCATCTAGATTAAATATATCATTTAGTACATCAGCATTCAATGACTTCCTAGACAAATCAATTCAATGACTACAATAAGTGTATTTCCACCTGTTACCCAAGCCTATAGAAATGTGAAATTGTGAATAACTGAATGTCTTTACCAGATTTCAAATGATGTGTATATCTATCCATATGCTTGTATTTTTGGCCAAATTGTTGCTATTACTAATGAAAAATATCATCTAAAGTTGACAATCTAATAGTAATACTACAAATCATTTTGTCCAAGTATGAGTGCTAACATTATTAAAAACCAAAAAGATCAGGATTGCTAAATGATTTAGCATTCAAAACATTATGGATTAAAGTCCTTCTGATGTATTATCCATGCTCTTTGAGCCTGTTGTTAAAGACCCTTTTATTATCATCCTAGCAGATGCATTCACAATATTCTGAAAATAGACAAACCAAACTTTAAAGTTGCAGTTCACAAACCTTTGAAAGTGAATGGTAGAAGTTGGAATATTCTTCATCAGTGACCTCATTTGGATTCCAAAGCCAGACTTCCTTGACATCATTTAGAAGCTCTCACTCATATGTTGTTTCCTTAATAGTTTTAGCCTTAGGCTCTGGATGTAAGTGGTATGGGAAATAAAGAAGCATAAGAATAATATAAAAATTCCCTATTTTCCACACCATCTAATACTCAACAAACTAACTAAAAAGGAACTGTAAGGAGCCAAAGTTTAAAAAAAATATTCACTTGTCTTTGGTTGACAAAACAATTAGGAGGATTTATTAGGCATAAAAATATCATACTAGTTTCATTTTCCTCATCTGATTCTTCTTTAGAGCTTTCACCTGCGAG
This sequence comes from Thuja plicata, assembly GCA_018584345.1. Lineage (NCBI taxonomy): Eukaryota > Viridiplantae > Streptophyta > Pinopsida > Cupressales > Cupressaceae > Thuja > Thuja plicata. Next base: position 588,315 of record MU224542.1, on the reverse strand, counting down.
AAGAGAATAAGGAGTTAATCAATCTAATCAAATTGATATGAAAATCCATATAATCACATTATATTTTCTCTACTACAAGCTAAAACTTCAAAAATTTTATGCTAAGATAAGCCTATGTTTGTTGCCAAAACTAGCATAGGTGTCATAACAACATAAATTTAAACTTCTATGAAGACCTGTTTTATTTTTCCATAGTTTTCAAAAAGTCAAATGAAAACAAATTAATTTTACTTTATATTTAAGTTTACAATTTAACAACAATTTTACTTACTCTTCAAAATAAAAAAAACAATGCCCCTTATTATGTCAAGATCCACTACCTAACATGATGGAATCATTAGCCAAAATAGATGAAGATGGTTCTTTGACAGTGCACTTATGCATTGGTGTGTTAGTTACCCTACCAACTGTTCATTGTAATTAAAATAGAACTATCGATAATGACTTTTGTCAATATGTCACACAACATTACTGTAGAAACCTTTTCATTTATTTGAGTGTTTCTATTTTGTATTCGTATATGCTCTGTAACTCATATGAAAAAATTAGTATACATACATATTAGCATAGTCCCCTCAAAATGGAAAACTCTTGATGCTCTTATGTGGCAATTTGTATTTGGAATCTAGATCTAACTAAAGTCTCTTATGAGTAGATGGTATATTTAATAATCTCTTCACAGGCTTTGAATTGTGATTATTGTGATTTCCACACAATTTGACTAGATTCTCCAGCATTTTTGCACCTCATTGTCATCTTTTTGAGCCATAAAAACATTATATCACATGATACTTCTGTTTCATTTTAGGCATTATGTCAGACAACTCACTGACATGTCCATAATTTGACCATTTTGTATATATTGCAATCACCTTCTCAATCTTGAAGACTGGAAGGTGAAGCTCACCATTTGTAAGACCTTATGATTGTACTTAACCTAAGAAATATGGATACAAGTGATCACAACCGGGACACTTTCTTCTTTAATTGCAACAATTCCACTGAATGAGACCGAGGAAGAAGAGGTGACATCGTTGAAAAAAATAGGAGATGAGAGATTTTTTGTACAATGCGGATGAATATTGCTTGCAATAGATGTAATGTGAGAATGACAGGAGACGCTCTCTTTTTTTGGGCTAAAATTCTATAGCAAGCTTAACACCATGCAAAGCCATCATCTGCCACATGTCCCATGTACATGACATGTAGAAGTATTGACAAGCTAGGTGGATTGTTTATGAATGCTACGTGTAAATTACATATTGTTAACATATATTACTACTCTGTGTGAGGAAATGGGATTCCAAAGGAATTTATTTAACACTTCACCTACTCAAAAACACAAACCAATGAAATAATCCAGATTAGGCCAAGAGAGGTTGATGCATTCAAGAAGAGAATAATTACACAAAATAAAGCCAAATCATGCCAGACAAGTTGACTATTGGCCCTTCCAGTTTTTTATTTGATAGTTTCTTGACAATGACACATTCAAAATGCACTTATGAGCAAAGACCTAGAATGAATGAAATTGATTAAATAATGAAGGTATGTTAGTTTGAGCTTCACTTTGTTTTGAGAATACTTTAATATTCTCTACTTAACAAGGCCAACCACATGAAGGTGGAAGCTCATCTGGCCTCCCCCCTCCCCCTAAAATCAATCTAAATTCCCCATTTACATCTAATTACACACTTCATTCATCCATTTATGAACTATAACATTCAATCAATGCAATCACATAACATTCATTAATATGATATAACATTCATTAATACACAACACTAATCAAGAATTCATTAACACATAAAAATATTCATTAACATGACATAAAATTCAATATTAATATGCAACATTCATAGATAATTACTTAAAACAACATTCTTTCATTATCCAACAAAGTTAATCAAACAAGTTTTATCAAAGAGCATTTTTAAGAAATCATTTCTTTTTTGGGTTTTTCTTAGATTTCTTTTGGAAAAGGATGATATGAGCATCACTATCTTCCACCTCCTCTTGTGGCTATGATCTCAAATTATGATGCTTCCTCATGTTTTGAGGAGCATGAAGCTGCTACACTAAAGGGGGGTATGCTGTAGTAACAAGTAAATGGGTTAAATTCACATACTTTTTTTACTGTTACATGTATTTCATTAACCAGTAGAACATAACATACATTTTTCTTTACCTGAAGATGCCACATCATGTATAATAACATTTTGATCTTCCACCACCTCAACATGCTCAACATGCTCTTAAATATTCAAAAAAAGGTTACATAGCCGATTGCAATTAAAGATGTTAAATTCTATTAATAATTACGTAATTTATTTCCAATAGAAAATTAATACCTCCACCAGTGTGATGCACATCATGGTCTTCATCATGCCTAGGTTCTGTGATAGGATTTGAATTCTAGAGTGAAATGTCATGCGCATTGTTATCATGAAATAGTGATGCATAGGGTTTGGTACTCTAGAGTTCTTCCTCACTCCAACTTTCTCCTTGGTCTAACCAAACCATCCACTGGTTGTTCTTTGTTTAATCTTCTCTCAATTAGGATCTCAAAGACCCTCACTACCAACTTCTCCTCCAAGGTATAGTTGGTCTTTGGAAGATTCCAAAGTTTCTAGGCTTAACTAATCCAATTAGTCCACCAAATACCTAGGTTTCTCCACTAGAATCCCTCCTAGAATTCCAAAGCTCTACTTAGGATATTTCCACATATTCCCAAGAATCCTATCAATCTTCTTGAACCATCCTAGGTCATTCTAAACTCATCCCAATACTTCAAGACACTTTACCAATCCAATTGGTCAATATTTCAGTAGGAGGCCTAATTGCCAATTCCCTAGTAGGTCTATTTTCACAGTTTCGAGGCTATTACTCCAAAAATCCCCAAATGACCCCACACAAGACCTTGAAAATATTAAAGGTATCAACCAACCTTGTCATAATCCAAAACCATGACTTCTGAAGGCACTCATAACCCTAGTTTTTTGTAGGCCCTAGATTTCAGCCTATGAATTAGGCCTCTAGACCAGTCAGCATAATTAATAACCAAAATTATCTCCAATCTTTGATTCTCCTCCTTCCACCTTTGAATCATTTTAGGAGACTATCAAGGGCATCTGAAAATGCCACTAATTCCTTCCTTAAAGGCTATGAGTGCTCGATCAAATTCCTTCTTCTCCCTGTCCTGGCTCACCTGGATTCAACAATCGGCCATAGGGATTCCTTTTTGGCCTAGGAGATCCATAAAAAATGCAAGAAAGGAAAAAAAAAACCTATCTATAGAGTCTAACCTTACTTCCCCCATGGTTTCTATCAATTCCACTGATGGGATTTTAGGGTAGAGCCATGTCTAACTAGGTAGCACTATATTGTCTCTAATAGACTAGTGACCTAAAAAATTCTCTAACTTTACAATGAAAGAACTTGAAAAAAAAAAAATAATACATATGAAATATAAATTAATCCAATACACTCCCATGGAGCCTGATCTCCTCTCCCAATCCGTACACAACCGTACAGGAGTAGAGAAATAATGAAAATTACAAGAATGTAGATACAGTCATCTGTACAGAGGTATCATAAATAAGTGATACAATCCAAAATCTCATTCACCATTCCCAAAAATTGAATCCATGCTCATATACCAAGCATGGGGTAGTTACAACCAATCTAACTACATTTTGCAATTTCTCGCAAAATTTGCTCGAGCAACTTTCAAAGTTACTAGCAACTTTTTGAAATTTGTGCATTTTGACTTTCCTTGTCAACTCGATGGGTGAGTTTGAATTTGATGACCCTAGATAGGATATGTAGGGTCCTAAAACACCCCTCAAACCCACATTTCACTAAAATTTCAACTTTTCCCAAATTAGCCCAAAGTGACCCTAAATCACCTAATGAGCACGAAGGCTCTTACAAACATGAAGTTAACTTGTCATTGCATCCAACCCCTTGGACATTATTTAAATACACACACAAACACCTAAACCAAACCTAAAAAACACCAAAACATCAAATAGGGAGGTTCTCTGGACCAAATAGTCAATTTATGTTTGAAATTAACTTATTCAATTTGATTTACTTTTCATTTGACAAATTTACCTCTGTCTCATCTGGTGCAGCAGATTTTTTCATTATGTCTTTCAGATTCTTGGCATAGTCGTGCAGCCATGAATTTATAGCCTTCCTTCAAGGCTATTCTTTTGTCTTTATCCGTGGGCTCTACATTGAATTTTGTGCCCTGTATTTTTTGTTATGAACCTTATATATATATAAAAATTTGATATGAAATTCCGATGTTGTTACTTACAAGTCGAGGGTGAAGTTTCATATAGCCACTAGAGCCAAGTTTGTGTTGGCCAACCTTTTTTAATCTCACTTCTATAGATTTTGATGTGTCTTGCAGTCTATGAAAATTTTGAAACATGTTAGATTATATATTTACAAAGATCACTAATTAGTGCATGATTAAATTCTACTTAATAATATCACAACATACCTTCTTTTGTCATATTCTAGTTGAATTCCTCTACCCTTTAGCATTTTCTCTCTTTCATCTTCCATTATTTCATTCCACTCCATTGGTGGAATCATAGGAGGATGCTCATACTTCGGGTTATCCTTTAGAGCACTTCTACATTGGTCCCTCACAATCTTTATATGTTTGGATGTGTAACATAAGAAATGGTATACATGTACATATATTACATTTGAATATGATTATGGGGGTAAATAAGATGCTCTCCTTCTATCCTTAGATATGAAAATGAAAGATCCAAGTTGATTAACCCAAAAGGAAGGATCAATGCATAAATGAATCAATCATCTGGAAACAAGAACAAGGAAGGAAGATCTTAATTATCCATGTTTTATTGATTTGATTTGAATGTGTTTTAAATTTAGATGAATTTAAAAGCTTAATTGAATTGAATGGGAGAAATTTACTAACCTTGAATACTACAGATCCAAGGAATGCTATTTTCTGAAACCTGTGTTGAGTTTCTGGAAAATCTGAAACCGGATCTAGAACAAAACCGCAGAGACAAACAAAACCCAGGAATATTTTTTTGTTCTGAGATAGTTCCAATTTGTACCCTCAAGTCAATGTCACCATTTGATAGTATTTCTGATTGCACCCTAGGTCACAATCGACCTAAAAAGTCTCAGACTAAAATTATGTTTTTGAATCCCATAATTTTTTTGAAAAGGGTGTCCAGATCTCCGTCTAATTCTATTGTTCCGAACCTGTACCTGCAAGAAAAATGGGCTTGTTTGTTGGGGGAGGGGTTTTCCTTAGTAAAAACCTGATTTAGGAATTAACATTGAAATAAATGATTGAAATAAATAATGCTAGCAAGTAGTAGAAGTAAATCTGATAATGAAGCTATGATATTCAATAGATATGCAATTGTATTTTGAATGTAAACAAGTATGTAGATATGAAAGTTTGGACTCAATTAGAAACCATAAATGTCCATGCTTGTATGCTTGGAATCCACCTTGAATGGAGAATGAATGAAGCTTGAGGATGCACAAAGGATCTTTAAGGAAGATCATACCACCATGATGGCTAGATATAGGGTTTAAATGATGAATCTTGAATGCTTGAACCAAATCCCTTCAAAGGCCTGAAATCTTGAATCCTTGATCTTAAATGGAGAACTTGAATGCTTCAAAGGAAGACTTGAACACTTTTAAAGATTGAGAACATTTAGAAAAATGGATGCTTGTTTCCACTTCGGAACCCAAAACAGCCAACCCAAAAGCCGGAAATAAATTTTTGATGACCTCCGGCAGCTGACAGACTTCCATATTTTGAAGGGGGACCCAGCATAAGGTCAAGGTCATCCTTGACCTAGGTCAAGGTTGAGGTCATCCTTGACCTAGGTCAAGTTTTAGGTCAACCTCGACCCAGGGGGTCAGGACCCCTGGAAAACATGCCAGTTGGGATGGGAGGTGTCCAGAGAGGCCCAATCAAGGTCCTAAATAGACACAGAAGCAAGAGAGGATGCAGAAGTAAGGGGACAATGTGATGGTGGTTCAAAACATCCCTTAAGGAGGGCTAAATTTTCTTACCATGTAAATGCTTCCATTTTATGACGATACATTAAGCCCCCACTTTAGCGGAAGTATGGAAATCGAACATGCTTGAGGTAAAGTTAGAAGAAAGACTCTGGTGAATCACAACAAGGTATAACATCACTTAGTAAAGGACATGAGACCCCATACCAAGGATTATAACTCAACATACATTCATAAATATATGAAAGTAAAGATAAATAAATCATAGAAAACATACATGATTACATAAGCAAGACAAGAGCAACACTATAGATAACATAGCTTCATGATCTAATCCTACTAGCATGAAAGTGAAAGAGAGAGAAAAGAGATAGTGATTACCGTGCCTATTAAGATAACCACCTTACCATGAATCACCAAGGAGGGAGATCCAAATAGGTTCACCCATGAATCATTCTTTGTAATTGTAATGCGTCTTCTGACGGCTTTTAAAATATCCATAGATCCACATTCTTGTATCACTATGGAAAATTTAAAATGCGTGTCTTTTCAGGATTTAGAAACTTATGTGTGTTACCTTCCAAGGATTTAGCATATTGTAAAATTTAAAATGCATATCTCTTCAATATTTAGCAACTTATGTGTGTTACCCTCCGAGGCTTTAGCAAAAAAAAAAAAAAAAATGCGTCTCTTCAGGATTTAGAAACTTATGTGCATTACCTTCCAAGGATTTAGCATGTTGTAAAATGTAAACTAATGTAAAATATAGTATAAGGGAGACCCTATATATGCCCCTCTCCTTATCATGACTAACCAATAGGTATGATAAGGAAGAGAAAGAGGATACCTATTTCACAAAGTAAGGAGATATCCAGCTTAACAACAATATATACTATATCCTTAGCAAAGAGTATTGACACTTACCTCCAAGAGCATAGATAATCATGAAATGGATATGTCACATATGGAAAAAGGATCCTCAAAGAGGAAGAGATCTTATCAGCAAGACCCCCACCATAGAGGAGTTATTAGGATAAAATGTCATCTTCTAAAGAAAAGAGGGACCAAAGATTCAATCATCAAGCCCCCTGCGCTGAAGAGGAAGAGGAATCTCAGAATGAAGGAGTCAAACTCTAACACAAAGGAAAGGAAAGAGTTTATAAAAATTATATTTTTCCACGTAAAGAAGAGGTGATGACCTAGGAAAATCACCTCTCATATAAGAGGGTATCCATAGTTAAAACATAAATATTTATAAGGAAATAATGTTGTATGATAAACAAATACTGCTAAGCTAAGGAAAGTATATCCTTAGATAGAGGAATAACGAAAATACCTTTCCCCCCAGGGATGAAAGCAAGGGATATATCAAATTATATCAAGGGATGTTGTAGCAAAGAGATATCTTTACAAAAAAAATGTCCTAGAAAATTCATCATGAATGATTATAAGTGAAGAAAGTATGTATTATAATAGAAATTTTATAAGGATTGAATTTAGAAAGAATAACCAATTAAACTCACAACAAGATACATGCTAAGAGTATAATGGATCCTACAAAAATGGAATGAAATACCTCTTTCCCCCAGTGAAGAGATAAGAGGAAAAATATGATCTAACTTATAGAAGAATGAGGGGAATGCCCTATATCAAAATTATGAATAAATTGTAATACTACACTGGAATGAGATACAATTCCCAAGGCAGCTCTTTCTCTAACATAAAATTTGAAATGCACACAATCAGCAAGTAAATGTTTATTACTATAATGAAAAGGACATCTATATTTAGAGATAGAATTTTTTGGTATGGGTTTAAAGATTTCTTTCAAGTATTCATTAACTGGACATACACTTTCTTAGCCACATCTTGAGGAGTATCAGGGTGATCTAAGGAAGGTGTTGGAAGAAGTACATAAAGAGGAGGACAAAGGTTAAGGTCAAACACCCTAGTTGGAGGAGGTGGAAAACCTATACCATGCATATCTTGTTTAGGACATGTGTGAATCATATTTTTAATGCCTTGTTCATTGATAGCAAGCCCTAAACCCTTATAGCCTTGTTTATACACCATAGTATATCTGGTAGTGTACCTATCTTGCAAAGCTTCTACAAAAGGAGATTGATTATGGTTCTCATGAGAAAATATTGTGTATGGTGGAATGATAGGATTAGAAGAGGTTTCCTTGTTTTTCCCTTTAATATCATCATGAATCAGATAGGGAGGATAAGGTAAATGAAAGAATTCTCAAACATAAGAATCATGAATCCTAGCTTGAGCCCCATCATAAGTGTGGGAAGAACTAGGGATTGAAGATGGAGAAATAGAAATAGGAATATTTCAAATTGGATTAGGAAGATTAGGAACTAGATTAGGAATGATAGGATTAGGATTAGGAAGATTAGTAGATGGGGTGTCATCTACCCAATTCTTCACATAATCCAAAAGAGTAATAAGTCCACTACACAAATCTTTGATGAAAGTTTTGAAAGTAGGAAGACTAGTATTAGTTGATCTCAAAATAGCATAAGCAAGGGAAACATGAAGATTGACAAACATGATGAAATGGATGATACTATCATACACATCATAAGTACTATAAAGAGATGCTAAAAGAAGCATAATGAGAAAAGAAACCATACCCCAAAGCATCCTAAATATATTCATAGTGAATGAAATGCAAGAAATGTTTATATTTTTATGAGTATGTAGATTTTTTTGTATTTTAAAATGCAAGAGCATAAAATAAAACTAATGTAGTATGCATGCAAGATCAAGCACAAAATATGTAAGTCTAACACCAAAAAGAAAGAGTTCTCTATCGTGGGTTCACCAAAATGTATCAGAAGAAATGGTATACATGTAGATATATTACATTTTAATATTGTAATGGGGGTAAATAAGATTCTCTCCTTCTATCCTTAGATATGAAAATGAAAGATCCAAGTTGATTAACCCAAAAGGAAGGATCAATGCATAAATGAATCAATCATCTGGAAACAAGAACAAGGAAGGAAGATCTTAATTACCCGTGTTTTTCTGATTTGATTTGAATGTGTTTTAGATTTAGATGAATTGAAAACCTTAATTGAATTGAATGGCGTAAATGTACTAACCTTGAATATTGCATATCTAAGGAATTTTGTTTTCTGATGTCTGTGTTGAGTTTCTGGAAAATTTGAGACCGGATCTGGAACAGAAACGCAGAGACAAACAAAACCCAGAAATCTTTTCTATTATGAGATAGCTTTGATTTGTACCCTCAAGTCAATGTCACCATTTTCCAGTATTTCCGATTGCACCCTAGGTCATAATCAACCTAAAAAGTCTCAGACTGAAATTCTGCTTTTGGATCCCAAAACTTTGTCAAAAAGGATATCTAAATCTTCATCCAATTCTATTGTTCCAAACTTGTACCTACAAGAAAAAGGGGTGTGTTTTTTGGGGGAGGGGTTTGCCTTAGTCAAACCTTGATTTAGAAATTAACCTTGAAATGAATGATTGAAATAAAGAATGCTATCAAGTAGTATAAGTAAATCTAATAATGAAGCTATGATATTCAATAGATATGCAATTGTATTTTGAATATAAACAAATATGTAGATATGAAATTTTGGACTCAATTAGAAACCATAAACCTGCATGCTTGTATGCTTGGAATCCACCTTGAATGGAGAAAGAATGAATCTTGAGGATGCACAAAGGATCTTGAAGGAAGATAACACCACCATGATGGCTAGATCTAGGGTTTAAATGATGAATCTTGAATGCTTGAACCAAATCTCTTCAAAGGCTTAAAATCTTGAATCCTTTCTCTTCAATGGAGAACTTGAATGCTTGAGAGGAAGACTTGAACACTTTGAAATATTGAGAACATTTAGAATAATGGATGCTTGAAATTTTTTCTTGATGGCTTCTTGCTTGATAGTGCTTAGCATGACTTGATGATGGTTACCTTGGTTAGAGAAAATGAGAGGAGAAAACTTCCTTTTATATGAAACTAGGGCACAATCTTCTAGAGAGCCCTACATAGGAGAATTAAATTCCAATTAGACCCATGTCCCTATAAAAGGACCTATGGTAAATATAATTTAAGATTTGCTACTTTGGAACCCAAAACAACCGACCTGGAAGTAGGAAATGAATTTTTGATGACCTCTGACAGTTAACAGACTTCCAGATTTGGAAGCGGGACCCAGGTCGAGGTCGAGGTCATCCTTGACCTAGGTCAAGGTTGAGGTTGACCTTGACCTAGGGGGTCAGGACCCCTGGGAAACATGTCAAGTGGGATGGGAGGTGTCTCGAGAGGCCCAGTCAGGGTCCTAAACAGACACAAAAGCAAGAGAGGATGTATAAGTGAGGGGACAGTGTGATGGTGGTCAAAAAAATCCCCTAAAGAGGGCCAGACATTCTTACCATGGAAGTGCTTCCATTTTAAGATGATACAGGATGCTTTTTTAAGAATCAGGGCACTGTCAAAAGTTTAATTTCCAAAGAGGTCCTCTAAAGATTTAATGAGCTAATCTTTTAAGTCAGCAGCCTATTCATTCCACCTTTTTTGAAAAAACAAAATTTTTAGATATCATAAGTTTAATATAGTACAATAAATGGAAGATAAGAAAAATATTTTATGAATATTATGAAGCTACATACCTTTTACGTATGGTGGGCCCAAATAGCTTCAATGTCATTTCAAAAAGAGTATCATAAAAAACATCATTTCCTACAAAAACATCATGGGATTATCTGTCCAAAATGAGTTATGTATAAGTAAACTACAATTACATGGTAAATAATAACAATTTTAAAGCACCTGGAAGATTTGGTACTTTTAACATAATCATATTTTTCTTGTTCAACAATAACGACCCCGCAAACAAACCAGTACTAGTAACACGGGCTGATCTAGGAAATGGTTGAGCTTCACTAGTACTGGTCTCTGTTCTTGTACCAAGTGTAGGTGCATCTATTAGTGCACAAAATAGGTCCATGTGTATAAAATTCATACAAGAAAAATAATCAATGCATGATTAGCACATAACAAAATATAGAAAAACAAGGTTTTACCAGTTGTAGCTGGTACAAAGGAAGATGTCTGCAAGCTCCTTGTTGCGGACAATGCAGTCGGTAATATCAGATTTTTGATCGAAGGAGGCATCTGTACTTCATCAGGAGCTGAAGAATACATTGTTAGAAAATACATTTGCAATGGATAAATATTAAATGGGGTACTAGAAGCATCCCAAACATAAGTTGATTCAATAATGCATTCAAAGCTTAAATGAATGGTTAAAGGTTTAAGGATTATTTACATGAAGGATGTACGCTACAACCCTCACCCTATTGACCATGTTTCACAGGTGTGAAAAAATCTTGTAAGAAGAACACATCATATTTTAGATCATGATCCATAAGATAGTTTAAAATATAAACATCTATTGAACTTTAATTATTTCTTAAGATTAATTACTGGTTACATTCATACAATTGACTCTATGTATCAATTCATCTTTGAGTGCCTTTGTCTCCTCAGTTTTGTTTGTTTCCATGACAAGGTTAAGAATTTATTTACTTTATTTATTTAGAATCTGAGGAGCCATGAAGATAGGGTTAGCGCTACATACGATGTCATCTAAAAATGTCACCTCAATTTCAGTTCACAATTGATCTGCTATCATTTGTGCTTTTCCCTATCAATAAGTATCAAGTTGTGACATCAATATCAGTAAAATTCTATCAAAATAAATCCAAATCCATAAAGAAAATAACATAACAATATGAAATTTGTTTCTATATAATTTGTAGAATTGCACTAATTAAGGTTTACCTTTGATGAAGAAGGTGTGTGAGGAACATCCCCACCTGTGTCTTGTGGTGGATCCATGTTGCCCTATGATAGAGATTAGTAATTCTTAGCAATCAACAACAAAATGAAAGTAATAAACTTACCAAAAAAAATTATTAATAAAATAGTAGATTGTATATTGGAGTCAATATTAATTGGAGGAAAATAGTTCAAATGTTATACTTACCAGCCCCATGATAGGGAATTTGTTTGTATCTACATGATTTAAATTGTAATCTATCAGAATCTCTTCCTCTACACTTATTGATTTTATCGCACATACAAATACACAATTTCCCTTGCGTGCCTCGAATATACTATTTGGCTTCTTATTAGTTGACATAGGTTGAGAACTATTTATAAAACCTAAAATATTCGCTATTGTGTTTGGCCTTCCTTCAATATACATAGCGAGCCTTTTAGTTTGATCATTTTCTTTGCATTGTATATAATTTGCTGACAATGCATACCTATGCATACTTTTTTATATAGCATAATTTGCATCCAATTATTGTAATTGTAACAAGGTCCTACATACTCCATCAATTCAACAACTTAATTATAACTGACCTTTATGCCATCCATGGAAAATAAGCCCAAACCATGTAATGAAGATGGACCTATGTGATATATCCTTTCTTTAACAACAAAAACCGGTGTTAACTAGAGCTAGTTCCTTAGGTACCCATTCTTCCTGAAGATGTGTGTACCTTAAGAGAACCTTCCTGTTTCCTTGGGTCTCGTTATCATAAGAACATGATCCCCCCTTAGCAAGGAAAAATTGCATTCATTTATTGAATTTTCTTCTAATCTTTTGACCTCTAGTTGATCTCCCTATTTTAGACCTACTAGATGTCTCACTTTTGTCTTCTATTCCCACATTTTCCTCACTTGAGGAAGACAGATCAGACAAATACCTATTTGGTGATACCTGCAATCCATCAAATGAGAGACACAGTAGGATCTATATTTTTTTTTGACTAAAGAGAAGGAAACCAAATAATAAATTATACATGTCGATCAATGTCAAAGGCGTTAAATTTCCTGCATATGTAAATCATTTATATTAAGTTAGCCAAAAATTACTTGATATGTAAGCTACAAATTACATAGAAGAAAAATTTTACATGATGCAAACTATAATCCATGACATTAGATTTCAACACATAATAACTTAATTATAAAAACATACAAGTCAAACAAATTTCTATGAATAAATCAATACCTCATACGTAACATTGATCATACCTTGACATACATTTCATTGATCATGTTATTGATCATCCTCTTCATCCATGGCATCATCATGACTATCATCATCATCATCATCACCATCATCATACTTTTCACCTTGATCATCTTCATTGTTTTCATTTCCATCATGACCAACACTACCACCATCTTCATCACCATCATCATCATCTTCATCACCATTATCATGACCATCATCATCATGAACATCATCACCTTGATTGACACCATCTTCATCACCATGATCATCATCATCATCATCATCACCATCATCGTTAGCATCACCAGAATCATCATAATTTTCTTCTTCTTCTTCATTGTGTAACAGTCGTTCATGATCATCATTTACTTCATCTTCTAATTCTCCAGTATCTTCTTCTTCCATCACATTATACTTTACCAGTCTTCCTCTTGGATCATGTCTTACAACAAATGACCAACCCAATTTATGTGGAATGCCAAAGTAAAAAATTGGCTCACATTGGCTTGGAAGAACATAGGGCTCATCTCCAAATGGCTCAAATGACCTTGTATTAATCATTTTAAATCCACTATCATGTTCAATAATAGTCCTATATGGATCATTTTGATTTAGTCGTAGCATGTACCATTTGATGAAAAATAGAACTAATTTGAATGAATTAAAGTTGCACTCAAGTATATCATCCAAAATGTCATAGTATCAATTTTCAGATTGTTGAGGGTGTGTGTCATTTATAGATGAAATATTAGTGATCTTGAAGACTGCACTTATCCCAGAATCAGAAGTTTTCTTCATGTCGTCTAACTTTTTTATGTGAAATTTACGGCCATGGTAGTACATAGCTTTATGGTGTTTGATATGCAATTATTCAAACATGTCAAGATTATTTGCATTGATTCATGATTTGATATTAAATTTATGGGTCATGGTTAGTAAACTTATACGTACATTTCTACCTCTTAAACCATATGCTAGATCAAGTACCATTGGCATAACATTGGGATCTCCATTATGATGAGCTTCTTTAACTAATGATGCAAAACCATCCCATGTTAATGAGCGACTATTTTCTTGATATTTTTGAATCCACGCCATCATCCAATCAAGATTGTTTGCAATATACAAATGTAGTGCATCCCACTCATGACCAACTATAAAGAAAACAAATAAACCACTTAGAAAAAAATTATATTGAAGATTTATAATAATTAATAAACTACAATAACATCGTATAATTACCTCTCACTTTTCTCAATCTACCTTTCCCCATCAAGTACTTCTCTTCAAATTTGTTAATAGAGTTGGGATCCCAAATGCAATCTACATGGATATTTGATGCAAAATTGGGAAGATATTCACTAATGTACACCATGGACTGGTATACCACATATCCCTCCACCATAGAACCCTCAGGATGTGCTCTTTTTCGAACCAATCCCTTCATAAATTTTAAGTACCTCTCAACCATCCACATTGACCTAGTTTGTATAGGTCTACACAATTCAATCTCCTCAACTTGATGTATGAGGTAGTATTCTTGAGCATTGAAAAAAGTTGGAGGTAGACACTTTAGCATTTCACACATAAGCTAGGGAATTTTTCTCTTCCAATATTTTATATCTTTTTTATCAATTTCTTTAGATGATAACGACCTAAAAGAGATTCAAATCACAAGAACATATAAACAAGACTTTAGAAAAAAATATATAATAAATTACATAAAAAGTAAAGAAAGTCATAAATATAATATCTATACAACAATTCTAAGAAATAACACTTCTAACCTCATGTATTTTCCAAGATCATATATAACTTGTTTAACACTATTGTCAAACTAGTGTGGGAGGGATAGAGGTAGGACGTACTGCAATAAGTTAAAAATGATCTTTTCAATATATTGTAAAATAATACAATAAAAAGTACATGCAATTTTACAAATATATTGTAAATAGAGAACGTGACTTACCTTGACGAAGGTATGCCAATCATGTGTTTTCAACCCTGGCCCAAAATCACCATTCTTTGATACAAAACTGCTTATATTTGTAGCAAATCTTTTTGAAAATTTTGTTTTTTTCATGACTTCTTTTAATGCATCACTTTTTTTCTCAGTTAATAACCAAGGAAGGGCACTCGTATTTATCCGGTCTCCATTTCTATTTGATTCAATAAAATGTTTTAGTGCATGATTGGATTCATGACTGTCATTACAAAAATTTGGCAATTTTTTTCTTTGTCACGCCTTCCATCCAATATTTTCCATAGTGTCTCTGTTACATTCTTTCCAATATGCATAGCATCAAAAAAATGCATGATTGGGAGATCCTTGTAGTACAGCAACCTACTAAATTGACTAGGATAACTTTTTTTTCCTCTAGGAAGTTGGTCATTGATGCCTTGACGACCTTCACGAGCATCAATTTCATCCTTAGTAAATAAAAGACAATATCAAAATATAAATTTCAAACAAAAATCATCATATGGAAGGACATTACCTCAAAAATTTAGTCTATTATATTCCAACTTCCATAGACGAGGTGTCATTCTTCGTGGCCTTGATTTTGTCTCTTCTTTCCCATTAAAAAGATGTTTTTCAATAATTCGATACTTATGATTATTGTGGAGAAAGTACCTAAACTCATCGAACCCCTACTTTCCTAAACTTCTTGAATGATGATATTTCATTTTCGGACCACAAACTAGACATGTGAATTTACCCTTTGTCTGAAGACCTAAAAGATACCGTACAATTGAATCATGTACAATTATCATGCACAACTTAAACATACAACAATAATGTGTAAGCACTATAAAATACCAAAAATATGTGACCTTAACAATATAAAACATGCCGCAAAAATGAGATAGCCCAAGGGCATCATGTATTGTCCATACAAGCATTGCATGGAATTGAAATTGTCTTTGTCCTATTGGTCTAGAGATGTCATACATAGTGACCCCATTCCATAACTTCAACAACTCATCAATAAGGGGCTCAATATACATGTTCATGTCTTTAACTTGGTACTTACCTAGTTGAATAAACAAAAATATTATATAATTATTATGATCATTTTGATGCGGTGTTTATAAATTAATTTAGAAAACTATTAAATGAAAAAATACCTGGTACAATCATAGACAACATTATGTGCTCCCTCCTTATGGAAATCCAAGGAGGAATGTTATTGTTAATAAAAAAATAGGTCACACTGAGTAAACAAATCTCATATCTCCAAATGGATTGAAATCGTCCGCTACCAATGAAAGCTTGAAATTACAAGGTTCTTCTTTAAAATGTGGCCATGTTGTTTCTATTTCTTTAAATGCAGAACCATCTATAGGCATTCGCATAATGTCATCTTGACTTCTATTGCGTGCATGGTAATCAATAAATTGTGCCAAGATAGTGCACCTGAATAATCATTGAAGATGTGGAATAATGGGAATGTACCAAAGAACCTTGTGATGCACCTTTTTTGTTATTTTATCTGACCAATATCTACTAATATGACAATCAGGGAATTCTGCTGCAAATTCAGGTTGTTTATGATATAGAATGTGATCACTAATACATTTGAGGTCAATTTTTGACCTTTAATTTTTAACAAGGCCTTTTTTGGCTTGTTAGATTCAATTTTTTTGTTTATGTGCCCGATTTGGTCAAAACGTTGACCAAATTTGGCTTTTAATGTTTATGAGCCCAATTTGGTCAAAATTTCAACCAATTCAGGCTTTGACCAAATCGGGCTCATAAACAAAAATAAAAAAAGGTTCGAGATCATTTGATCACTCTTTGGGTAATGTGGATAGGAGGTTTGGAGGTCTGGGCATGTAGGAGCTGGTTGAGGTGAGTGTTCTTTTGTTGTAGGTTCTTCCACATTTACCCTTACGTTGACATTTTCCTTGAATCATTTGCTGGAGGTTCTTCCACTGCATTGACATTTTGACACATTTTTGGGAAACATTAATCCATTTTTCCCCCTAAACAGGTATGCGCTCCTTATATACCTTTGCATTTTTGTCTTTCATAGCTCTATTTGGTATTTTATAGCTCATTTTTGGGCAACATTCTTGTCCATTCACATGGCTAGGGTTCCATTTCATTTCATTCACGTAGCTAGGGTTTTTTTCTTTCATAGCTCTATTTCATTCTTGTCAATGATGAATCAGAAATATGCATCCATTCATTCATCTTGATATGGCTAGGGTTCCATTTCATTTCATTCACATGGCTAGGGTTTTTTTCTTTCATAGCTCTATTTCATTCTTATCAATGATGAATCAGAAATATGCATCCATTCATTCATCTTTACCATAGCAAGAAAAAAAATAACATGCTACAAGAACATTCATTGTTGCATCCATTCTTGTTATTGTGTGAAAAAGTCTTAATGATCTTTGTTTCTGCTAGTTGATTTAATGAAATTATATATGTGAGAGTATTACTGATAAAAATATCCTTAATGTTTAATGAAATGTCTAACAGCTGATATATATATCTAGAAATATATGTCAAAATCTTTTTATTTATGAATTTAATATGTTTACATATATAAATATGAATTGTATATATATGCACACACACACACACACAAATATATGTGTGTGTGTGTGTGTGAATATATATGAATATGCATATGCAGATGTGTGTGTATATATATATTCTTGTATATGGTCATAGATACACATGTTTATATATATTCATATTTATGTTATTGCTTTTATGCCTAAATGAAATTTTTGTGAACCAGATATTCAGACATACAATACTCCATTAATTTGTCTAAAATTATCTAGTGGCCTTGTTGAAAGTAAAGTGATTATCAGTATGTTGCACTGCTAAGATGATAACATCAAACCATGTCTGGATCTAACAAAGCAAGAGAGACTAAATGAGAGCAGTGTTGTAGCATCCTCTACCTGAAGTCCACAAAGAGCACTTTCTATGTAGAATTCAAGATAAAAGATACCACAGACATGAAATCTCTATGTAAAATTAAATTGCAGCCAGGATTTAAGCCAAAAATAAAAGATGACACTGCAAGAGAGAAATTTCTGCAATATCCAGGAGACTCAGAAAGAAATGTTCTATGATTATTGGAAGAGCACATATATGGCTCCTATTATAAGGCCTATAAGTACTAATCAAAAAGAGGACAAAGGGGGAAAAACATTGTTGTATTTTATTCTTGTCAATGATGAATAAGAAATATGCATCCATTCATTCATCTTTACCACAACAAGGAAAAAAATAACATGCTACAAGAACATTCACTGTGTAAACTTGGGGGAGTCCAAGAAAAATTAATTCATTGGTTTTAGAAGTGACATTTTCTATCCCTAGCCATGTAAATTAGGCACTGTCATCTATGAAATGTCATATGTACTTTGTAGAGTTTGACATTGACTGTCTCTATACTGGTGAATTAGCACCATCATACAAGCCTTTAAGCTAACTTATTCTCAAATAACTTTATGTTGAATTCTTCATCTATTCTTCAAAACATGCCTATGAAACCTTATGGACTCTATAACATCTTATGATTATCCTTGTCAAGATGGCCACTATTCCTACATGTTTTACAATGCTTGCCTTTGTTGACTTTTAAAGTGTTTTACTCTCATTTCAAGGCCATCATAACTTAGTGGGTGGTAAGATTTTAACATTTTTTCTAGGGACTGACATTTTTTCTCTGCTTCTTACCTCCTAGTCTATATCATCCTTTCTTACATCCTTCAAGCTTTGATGAATCCTTTTCCTTCTCTACAAAGCATGCCATTGAAAAATTATAGGATGTCATGATGTCTTATGAATGTCTTTTTTGACATGATAGTTATTGTTTGTTGTTATTATCCATTTTTCTGTAATGTCACTCTCTTTCTAGCTCATTCCCTTTTCCCTTTGTTATTAAAATCTTGTATTTTTTGCAAGAGCCTTCATAGTAAAACATCTCAGTTTGTTTATATAATTATTGCATGATAACCCTCTAACTCATCATCAAAATTATCAAAAAAAATTCTTTTACCACTCTGGCCTCCAAAACTGATGCTTTGAAACATGAAAGTCCACATCTTTTTCTAAGTGCTCATGCAAAAATGAATTACCATCACCATGGCTATTTGTTCACTATAACTCCTTGTGATTCAGTGCATCATATATACATTATCTTTCAAATATGGCTAGTTTGGGATGAGCACTTGATGACATTGCATCTTTGTTTGTAGATTCCTATCTTTTATATTTGGGAGACTCTATTGATTGTATTCATCTTTTCTTTAGTGGATTTGATTCTACAATATAGTGTTCGTTAATTGGTAAAACATGTATTATGGCATGCTCCATAGCGTTAGTTAAGTGGTAATTTTATTCTAATTTTTACGGAAGGCTATTGTAGAAGATTAAGTGTAATTTAAGTTTTTATTGTTACTCATTAGTTTACGTACATAATATTTTAAATCAAGAGTTTCTAGAATATTTTATTTAATGGATAATCTTATTTTATTAAGTCATAGAGAACCAAATTTTTTACCTTATCACAAAATGATATCATAGCTTGCATTTCCATAACATAAGTAGATAACATCAATATATAGATATACTTTTTATCACTTGATTAACATGTCTGATAATTTTATTTATGAATAATGGGATTTATCTATCATAAAAGAAGCTTTAAGTCTACCCCTTATCACACCAATGACCCCCAAAAAAATATTTCTCAACACTACACATTCATAAACAAATAGGCTTGCACATGCGCAAGTACTGAGGTGTGGAAGACAAATCTTGCCCAAAATTGATATCTTTGAATAAATATACAAGTATAACTACATATAAGAATGGAGTCAAATTCCTAAACAATTAGATGATAACTAAAACATTGATAATTCAATAATATATTTGATATTTATATTATAATATAATTGCGAACTACATTTAATCAACAAAATTGAACTATTTTTTTATCCTCTCATTTCTTTTTTATTGTTCAATCCCATCCCTCTATATATGAAATTTGTGCTTATTTCCTTAAAATTTAAGTATCTTGTAGTAAGGAAAAAATGGAATCAATCAAATTCTATTGAGTTTCACAAAGTCAAAATACTATTTTGGATGGTTTCATACAAACGGCTCCAAAGTTATAACATAAATTAGACTTTGGAAATTTTGAGTTCCTCCATTTCATAGCATCACATAGGAAGAAGATCAAGACAAAATATAACGAGAATAATAATCAAGACAAACTCTTGGAATAAAAGAGGTATTTTCCACTTATAAACACCTTAAGTTTCAACACTGTTCCTCTAATGTAAGCCAATCACAAGTGGTGGGGAAGCAAGCCAACCCCAATTTTTGGGTCTCCTTGTGTTAATTATTTACCATCAGTTAAAAGTTGCAACAACACATGCATTAGATAGATTAATTCCTGACAGTCAAAAGAAGGAATTGCCAGATTCAATAAATCTTTTGCTGTGTCTATTTTTTATCATCCTAAAAGACTATTTTAAAACCATTTTCAAAGGTCAAACTTACGCTATTGTAAGATATTTTTTATAGTTATGTTTTCTTGATTTAAATATTTGTTGCATTGCAGCATCTTGGTTTTATAATCAAGATTCAAAATGTCAGACATTTGTTGATCTATATTTCCCATTAGAGAGAGAGGTTGACCACATTAGGTCACTAAGGGTGAGACAAAGGTTGGCATATGATTGAATGGACCTAAAAAAATGTAAAACATAGTGTGAAACTTGTAGAGTGAAATTTTTTCCACTACACATACAGGGAACTCTTTTCCATGTTCTATTCCTATGCTTGTTCATTCTATGTTTTCTTTCATGTCCTTGTATGTCTTATTTCATTCATAGTTGGTGCAACCATCCTCCATCAGATCTTTCAAGGTCAGCTCTCTGTGAACTCATTTACTAAGAATTCATTATAATTCAGCTCTCTATGATCAAGAAAGAAAGAACCAATTAGGCTTTTGATAATATTTACAAGCATTCTTATATAAAAATTCAGTGATAATAGAAAAATGTATCCTTGTTAGATACGATGTCTGATCCCAACGTAAAGAAAATCCACATGCATATAGATTTAATTTTCAAGGAAGACTGTCACCTTCTTTCCTTTTTCAATTTTGATTTCCTCAAATATAAAGATGATAACTTTATATACCATTATGTACTTGTCCAAAAAATTTGAGCCATTGAAACTAAAGGTGATATTGAATTAGAATCTAAGAAAAAAATCTATTAATGATTTGAATTCAACCTAATTATCCACTCCACAATCTAATGATCCTCTAAGGATATATGAGATAATAAGTAGAATTCTCAGTATGTTTCATGACTATGATTTCAATCATACATTGTTGACAGTTCTATTCCAAGTGCTCATGAACCAAACACTTTTGAGGAACTAATAGAAGAAGAAAAATAGTAAAGTGTTATGAATATAAAGAGATGCATTCAATTCATCAAAACCAAACATGCACAGCAAGAAAGTTGATAATATTTTTAGACTGGATTAGAAGGCATATAGATAGAAACATTAAGTGTGCGAAAAAGTCTTACTGATCTTTGTTTCTGCTAGTTGATTTAATGAAATTATAGATGTGAGAGTATTACTGATATCCTTAATGTTTAATGAAATTTCTAACAGCTGATATATATATATATCTAAAAATATGTCAGTCTTTTTATTTGTGAGTGTATATATATATATGTTTACATATATAAATATGAGAGTAAGAGAGTGGTTATCTAACATTATCATTTTAAGATGCTTAGTCATAACAACTCTCTCAAAGGCAACTTGGTTTCTGGTGTAGATGTGTCTGATCTACCTTTTTTTCTTAAATGATTTTGGTATGAAGGTTGCAATGTGAAGTCAACAAGTTAAAATTCATGGGATGTTACTTTCTCTGCATTTAGACCAAAAAACATAAATGTAATGCTTCATTCCACCATGGATTTTGAATTTAGAACTTTTGTAGCTGCTTATGAGTATTTATTTTAGGGAGAAAGGAATGAATGTCTGAACTTGTATATCTTGATATAAGCTCAATTTGCAGTGTTGTTTGAATGATGAATTAGAAAGTTAGATCCCACCTTTGATTTATATTGAAAATAAAGAGGGTGTCAAAGAAATAGATTAAAATAGATTTTGTAATTTTCATCAATGATGATAAATTATGAATCTATGCATTAAAAAGAAAAAAGAAAAAAACATACAATAAACCATTTTTCTATAAACCAATCTTAAGAATATCAAAAGATCAAAGTAGAATCACTAAACATTTCTACATCTAAAAACATGAATCAGAATGCATCATAGGAAATTCATTTTGGAATCCAATTTTGATACGTTTCACTCTTGAAATCACCTGATTCAGAAAATTCTCTATAAGCTATTTTATTTTTATATTTATGGAATGGAGAAATTAATATCTTAGAGAAGAGGACAAATTGAGATTCTCTATAAAGAATGGACTGGTGCAAAAGAAATGAGACATAATAATATGCAAATACAATCCTTCCAAAGATAAACTAATTAGTGGACTACCTAGTTGTGGAACCTTTTGATGCATAAACTCAATATAAGGTATTGAATCCTTTATAGTGAGCCATGTCATTCATCTTCAGGGAATTCTACCTCCAAAAGTAGAGTGGTTGTTTACTAAGGAAAACCTAAGTTGCTCCAAATGTTATTCCTTGTTCCACCAAAATATAAATGGTTACCCTAATCAATGTTATAGTTAAAATGCATATTGTAACAGTTGGCGTGGTCTATCAATGTTATAGGTAAAATGCATATTGTAACAGTTGACGTGGCCTATCATAGTTAGACTTTGGAAAGTTTGAGTATCTTAAATTTACCATTGCGTCCATGCTTTCTCTGGGTATCGATTGGTCATTTCCTATTGATCAAATGTCTTCATGTAGTGACAAAAAGGAGGATTTCATTCAACAGTATTAAAAGTGGTGTGCAACATTTTAAAATTGTGTATCTATATGTAGCTATGTTTTGTTTTCTTTTAGCCTGAATTGTGGAAAGGTAGTAGTAGGATAATTGTCATAATTAGTTTTACCTCTGAATGGGGATTTCATTTTAATAAGGCCCTCCCATTGGTAGCATTGGTATTGATTTTTTCTATAGTTCAATGAATGCTTCCCTAGGACAATTTCACCCTGTATATATATATGAACTTGTACCTATACTTGGAGTGGAAAAAATGTGTACCTAAATCCTAAATTGATAATTGTTCCCATACTATGACTGACAACTTGATATATATAGACGCATTAAAACTCAAGGGAAAAATTTCTTAGAAACTTTTGAGAGTGAGCTTGAACACTGTATGATAGCACCAACTAATGGCTTTGATAAAATTCACTACCTTGTCATTAATTACTTACAGATTTATATCTAAGATACAATGCACTCTACGAGTGATGAAATTCTTCCAAGATCAAGATAATTTTCAATAATAAGGGTAAGATTAATCTTCTTAACTAATAGTCATAAGTATGGGTCTCTATGTTTCTATATGTTACATCAAGAGCTGCAATCTTTGAAAATCATTATAAGTGACACTATGAATTATAGTTACATACAAAAATCTCAATTTCTCCATGTTTTCATTTGGATTGCACAAAACCATGCTGGAGGACTATGTTTGAACTAATTTGTAGATGTGTCCACATTTATTGCTAAATTCATATCCATTTTTAGATACATAAATACTAAGAGCCAGTGCTTCATTTCTTTTAGTGAATCCTAATACTGGTATACATGACATTACATTCTCAGTGCTATGAAGTATTTAACTATCAAAACCTAATGGTGTTCCCTTCTATGTTTGGTGGTGGCTTACAATTTCATTGGAAGAAGATTTATTTATAGCTAATGGGTTATGCCTTGTACAGTTTGTGTGTACATTGAGAAATAAGCACTGAAATTCTTTATTAATTCAAGGAAATTTTTGTTGACTGAATATGTAATAGTCATTTTCTCACACATGTCATTGTTAAAGGAGTTGATGTGATGTGTTTGAACTTTCTTTTCAAGTCTTGGATAGATAAAATTATAAACATGGTGCTTACTATATGCCACTGCCCTATCACAGGAAACACAAGGCATAAACTGTGAAATTTCATTCTGTTTTGAGTATTGTGTCACTACTCGCCATAAAGGGGATTGGTTGAAGAAACATAGTGGAAAGACTATGATCCAAATAACTTCAATTTTAGAGACAAGAAACAATAAAGGAAGGAGGACACTCAACATCCTCTCATAAATCACCAATGACTATGTGATTCCTTGTTTTTTTTTCTATTGTGGCGTGTGTTCCTATTTTCTATGTCTTTTTAATAATTGAAAATTTCATATTGTGCGGGGAATATAACACCAGTATTCCATGTTAGGGATTTTTCTTGTATGAACCACAACGCTTGAAATGACTACTTGAACACCATGCCTTCTAATACTGATTCAGAGACAAGAAAAGCCTAATTGCTAAGGACTGGATAAGGTCCTTCTTTGTTTTTGAGCTCCACATATACTCAGGTAGGTTTTA
>MU224542.1:529280-539965 GCA_018584345.1 Thuja plicata | reverse complement strand
GGGATTTGGTGCTGACTGGTAGAATCTCTGAGGAGTTAAATTATGGACATCCATAATTATAAAATTTAAATACAAGAGGAGATGCATAAGAACTGAGTAATGCAAGAATTTAGGCTCCTTCTCCTTTGGATTCTTTAGTCTTTTCTGGGTTGCAATGAAACCCTCATGCATTTCATCAATTATGTGCTATATATAATCATAGCTGGTGCTTGAATGCACCTCTTATAAGTCTAGCACCATCATCAGGATGCCAGCATTGATTTTTTCTGCATCTCCATCTCTTCCTAGCACTCTACACAAAGCATAAGAGATATACTTAACATAGAAGTGTAGATCCTTATAATAATATGGGTTGTCCCCTGACATAGGATCTAAATAATTTTTTACTTCTTTCAACATGTGTTTCTGCAATAATCCTTTAGCAATACCAGGCTTCGAACTATACCTCTTCTCTTGCTTTGTCATGTCAATTTTAGTAGACATGGTCCTGAATAAGCCAAAAGCCTGCATGAATGAGTTCCTATTCAAAATTTAAATGGCAGTGCCATCATCCCTTTTGATGGTCTTTGTCAAAGCATCATAGGGATTGGCTAGGTCTAAGAATAGGTCTACATCTAGGAAGACATCAGGAACAAGTAACCTAGCCAAACCACAGGTCCAAGGGTTTGATACTGGGATGGGCTTATCAGAATTTTTATAGAAATAAGTAAAAAGGGAGAAACCTGTTGTGCCTAGAGTCACAACATCTCGAATTTCCTTGTACTCATCAATGAGGACATTAGCATTAGCCTTCTTATTCTGCGTTGAACCAGGCAGGAGACAGAGAAACTCATCAGAGAAACTTGCCTTTCCTTTTTGTTCTTCTTCACTTCCTCCACTTTTGGAAGCAACACTCATAGCCCTGCTCATACTTGCAACACCCTGAATCTCTTTCACCTAACTGATATTGAAACAAATATAACACAGAGATTAAATGACCGTCTTGCACAATTTCCTGAAATTCAGATGTCTTTGATCAACTTTGGAAATATTGCAACTTGAGCAAAATATCTCTTTTTTGAAAACTTAACAATTTGGGCTCTGAAAACTGAAAGCACAGTGAATGAAAATGAATGCACCATCAACTCCTTATAGCCATCATTCAGAGTACGCAACTCATAATTTGGAAACATCAGTTCTGTCATTAATTCAACATGCTGTGAACTTGAATAAAAACCTAGCCGTAGTTTCTGAGCTTGACAGGAAATCAAATTTAATTTTATCTCAAGACTATGCGACAATTCTTAGTCGCCCAATCGCGGGATATAAGTCCTGAGCATTTAATTTTACCATAATAGGTTATATGCGCCCTTTATCCACTTCTGACGACTGCGCAACATACCTTAATCGCCAAGTCAGGAGGAATTTTTCCTTAGGGCACTTTTCTTCTCAGACTTTGCGACCACCATCAGATCCTCTCATCTCTTTATCCTATGGCCATCGCTTAATCACCATATGTTCATGCATACTCTTAAATCTTTCTCAAAAACCGTGACTGAAAGGAAAGTACTTAGTCTTGTTGTTGCTGAGTCTATTTTCTGCTTCTGGCGGCCATGCGATAATCTTTTAACATCCACTCGCCTTATGAGATATGTCACACAATCATTTTCTCACTTAATGCATAACAGAGAACTGAGTCATCATCTTGTTCTGGCGACATCCCGACTATACTTTACTGCAAACCATAGACGGTCAGTCGCAAAGTCTCGCTCAAAACCTCTTAACCGTCGTTCCATTTTGAGACCACGCGACTGAAGGCTTAGCTTAAATTTCAACTTTGGATTCATTTGGTGATAAAGTGACATAAGGTAATCGCGAAGTCTGAAGACATTTTCATAATTGTTAAAAATCTCCTGTGATCACCCGACTAAGCAGTGGGTCCCTTCTGCATAAAGCTTTATAACATAGTTATCCTGCGACTACCTGACATAAAGGAATCGCTGAGTCCATTAATACTGAAGGAATATGCTAAACTTTGAACGAGACCACGCGATAGAAGGAAAATGCGAAGTCAGGAAGACAATTGGAATATTTATTCTGGGTAACGCGATGAGGTGACTTAAATTAAAACACATGCCTTAAGTGGATGGAAAAAGTAACTTTGAAATAGAAGCGCCATGACCTAGGGTTTACTTTTATCATTTAATACTTGGATAGCCTAGGGTTTTCAGGGTTTTGCAAATTTAGTTAGGTTTAGGCTTGAAGACCTGAAAACTTGACATAGGTAAGGCCACAATGAACAAGAGATAACTGGTTTGAAACTACCAGAAATAGACAAAAGGACAAGGAACCAGGAAAATTGCCAAAACAAGAAATACAACCAACATTCCACTCCAGTGGAAATAAAAACTTATTGTGGTGTTAGAGATTGAGTGATAATGATCAATGACAACTGCTATTTCTATTTATGTGTTATTTCCTTATGTAACCTTATGGTATAAAATAATGCAGTGAACAAAAGTACTAGTGTAATGCAGTTCATTGGTCTTGAAATAGTCAGTAGTAATATATAAAATCATGTGAGGTGATAGATGTAGTTAAAATATATATCCAATCATAGGTTAACAATAATATTGTTAGGTTTCCTATTGATTCCAAAATGCCCAAAGACACAAGACAATGTTGTGTGTCTAGAAGCAAAGGTCAATAATTATTAAGGATGTGCCCAATTTGCTTAGCTTTTAAAGTTTTGAATATTTGAGATGTTGCCATGTATACAGGAATAAAGATACATGGGGATAGAAGGCTCCAAAACAAGATCATAAAATTCTGGGTGGAATGGGGAGGAGCTAGATAAGATTCCAATTTTGATTTGCATCACTAGTTTAATCAGGGATTGCTAGGAATCATGTAGTGGTGAAGGTGTATGCAAAATTTTTATTCCTGGAACTTAGGAAAGAATTTTTAACTGCAAACTATCTTATTGTAGATGGAGCAAGGAACAAACAAAGATTTAATTGGCAAAAATTTGCAAGCATTGTTAAGATTTTAACAAGCCAAATCCCTATTGAAATGGGTTTCCACAAAATTTGTATTAACTGGTAATGGCCGAAGATGAAGTTTGGGTTTGTGCTCTATAAGATCTTTTAAAGCACCATGACATAGTTAGGAGATTGGATTTAGAGAGATCTATATCCCCTGAGGCAGATCACTAGTCGTGTAGGCCTCAAATTGATAAATATTAAAAACAAAATTAGAGTATAAAGGTTCCACAAATGGTAGTAAATGGTACTGCCACCAAAGAATGTAGTTGGTCATTCAAAGGCTACTATAAATATTCAATTTGTAGCACAGAAGTTGTATTGAGAGATTTCCTTGGAATATATCACCTATTAAATCTGTATGCCTACAAACATGACATGCAAAGAGTCATCCCAATATGAAAACTGAGTTTAATATAGTATTTTTGAGAAACCTGCCCAAATTATCTTGCATTCAAATAATAAGATAATTTAGAGGAATTAGTGAAGGGGGTATGTTGCTTAGATATAAATGTGCACCTTGAATTTCTTTAGCATATCTTTATCTACTGCATTAGTTTTGAAAGGGTTGCATACAAAAACTTGTCTAACTCTAGGTCACCTGCAATATCTAGTTCAAAGACTTGGAGAGAGATGGTTTGACATGAGCTGGATGCAATGTTCCTATTGCATAATATGTTGCTAAAAATTGCATAGTATCGCAGGTCTTTGCTTTACTATGTTAATATTGATGCAAACAGTATTATCTTCATCATATCTGCGTTGTTTTGAATTTGAGCTCGGCTCCTTGATACAAGACATGTCTCTCCTGATCCAAATTTTTTATTGGAGGCTATGTCCACCATGATGATAAGATTAATTTTTCTTCTTCTTTTTTTACTACTAATGAAACTTTTTCATCACCAATGTAGTATTCTTGATATCTCAATTTGTTGTCCAGTTTTCATTAGACAGTGATAATTCTTTGATGTTGTTCACTAGTTCACATGTGTTTACAATTAGTGGATTTGATAGTCATTCCATAGTACATTTAATATTCATACAATTGGGAGTTCCCAAGAAATTTATTCGACTCTAAATACTGATATTTTGGCCACAAATATAACAAGGATGAAGCATGATGAGAAATGGAGATAGCAAAGAAGAAATTAGCTATGCATTTAGTGGACATGGAAAAGGGTATAGTAGAGCTGACTCATCTTTCTCAGGTACTCCCTATTGGGATTAATGGGAAGTATGTAGTAAGAGGGGAGGGGTGAATCAGTACCTCTAGAATTTTTGTATCCTTTAATCAATTAACCTTTGTAATCAATTTCATGTCCATTCAATCTGATCTAAACTATCTTCGTGTGAGTTATATCAATTCATAACATTAATAAACATGTGAATCATTCATAGAAAAATTCATGAACATAATTGACACATAACACAAGATATGATATTGCAGAAAACTCCTCTTAGGAAGTAAAAACTATGGTGGGGTTGACACCCACAAAACTTCACTATTTGCAGATTGGAAGGGGTCGGTTAAGGCTTACAATTTGATCACTTCTGATGATCTACCATATTAGAAGTATTGATGGAGACCTATTAAATTCTACTCTATTAAGAGCTTTAGAAACACTGTTAAGTGTGCACTTGGTTAAGAGATTTGATATTGGACTGTTAAATCCACCTTCCTTGAAAGGATTTTTACACTTTGCTCCACTTGTTAGAATGATAGAAAATTACAAATTGACCTGGTAAATGTAATCTCCTATTTCTGATATAGATCCTATGTAGTTCACATAAAAATATTATCACCTTAAATGTGATTGAATAATACCTCTGATTATCAATTTCCTCTATTCTTGGTTCTGCTAACTAAATTATTCTTTTTCTATTTTGGTTTTTGAAACTCTCATTTCAATCCATAGATGTGCTCGTTAAGTTCTCCTCTCTCTTTTTTCTTCTTACACACACATTCTAATGAATGAATATATCATCTATTTATAGATGGATTGACTTCATCGAGTTGAGATAAAAACAATGTTAACTCTAAGATCAGGTTTACAACTTACACCTAGATCTCATACTCTGTGTGTTTTAAATCAGTTAGGTTGATTAAAACACATACATTAATGTTTCTTGTCCCTAAAGAAATGGATTTAAAATAATTAAATATCCTATAAATATAATACACTTTATTTATCTAACATGGAAGTCGGATCCACTTTTTGTGGGCTGCAACTGACTTTCGGTTCTATCTGTCGGTCATGCTTGACTATCCTTCAGTTTTTACTATCAGTTGAACTGTATCTATCTTGTCGATCTGCACTATAACTTGCATTTTGGGTTCCTCTGTCAGGTTCCACTTTATCTTTCTTCTTTGTGATTTTTGGTTTACACACTAACTTGTGTCATCAGTTCTCTCTGTACTTAGTCATTTTTTGGTGATCTCCTAATCTGATCTTTGGTTTTCTCTTTCCTTTCTTTCAGTGTAGGCTTACCAAAAGTTTTGTTTTTATACTAATGACAAATTAATGTCATCAATCTCCCCCTTTGAAATTAGTATCAAAAACTAATATGTGCTAAATACTAACAAAATGTTAAGTATATACAACATATATAATCCTTAGTCATTTAATGACTCCCCCTATGTATATGCTGGTATATCTATACATATGATATCTTTTCCTTCTACATATCATTTTCCCTATATTAATATACATATATATCTACCTCTTTCGCATCTGAATGAATGTACATAACATTTTCCTTTTTATTTTGTACTTATATCATTTCCCCCTTTATTTGATATTAAGGGCGAAGGTCATTTACCTTAGAGCTTAACAAAAATGTGGGAATGAGAAGACTTCATGTCTTCCATCATTTTCTCCCATTTCTCTTTGAGGTTTTCTAGAGCCATATGCGCAAGTGTTATCTTTGAATGAATATCATAGATGTTGTCTGCTACAGACATCTCAAGAGTTCTTATCAGTTACCTTGCGAAACTGATATGTTGTTGTAGTAGTGCGAGATTTGGTAGAAGTTGAAATTGTAGCTCAGTTACTTCTTCTCTTAAATGTGTTTCTGCCTCCCATAGCTCATGCCTTAACCATTTTACCTCAATTATATTCTCATAATGCAGTTTGATTGCATTGTCTCCATCTGTGGTTAAGCAACTAGCACTTTTTTCTAGATCTACATCTAGCTTTGCTATATTATCACTATTCTCCTTAGTGAACTTTTCTATTGTGCTCAACTTTTGAATTAATGTTATAACTTCAGATATGATAGGGTCTAATTCACATATGAATTTTTCTAGCTTTACCTTATTCTCTGCCACTTCTTGGTTGATTTTCTCTATGAGCTTCTATTGGTACTTCATTTTGGCTCTCTCCTAAATTGCCTTCTCAACATCAATGTTCTGAGTTGTGATTGCGTTGGTGAGGGTAGCTAGTTGATCAAGTATAGGATTTCTTTGATCAATATCAACATCAGGTACAATCTGATGTAGAATGTCTCATGTTGTCTCCAGTACCATGGAGTCCCTATGTTGTTTCTTCAGCTTCTCTTGCAATGCCTTCCTCTGGCATATCTCTTCATATTCTTGTAATGTGTCTATGTCAAGTGTAGAGGGGTCACACTTTGGTATTTCAATGATTTCATCTAGTATAACCTCTAACTTGTTCTTCTTTGTCTTCTTCTTCTTCTTCTTCTTCTTCTTCTTCTTCTTCTTCTTCTTCTTCTTCTGTGACTCAGTTAATGTTGAACCATTGCCAATTTCTCATCCTTTTCTATTGTGCTTGATGATGGGACTTGTTGTGCTTCTTTTTGCTGCTTGGCATCAGTTTCATCTCGTCAGGTGTCTATAGACATCTCCACATTCACCTTAACATCATCAGTATCATCCTTATCTATTTTCTCAAGAGTACCATCTTTTGGTTTGTCTCCTTCATTGGTGTCCTTTGCATCATCTGCCTTGTTTTTTCATTCTTGTCTTGATTTTTTGTATCTTTGTCCTTATCTCCTTCAATAACCCTGTTAGTGTCAGTTACATCTTGAGTATCTCTTATGTTTTTCTATCCATCGGTGTTGTCTTTGTTGGCTTCTTCTCATGCATCCTTTGGAGTTTCCTTCTCAGGTGATTTTCTTGTTTCTTGCATGATATTGATAGCTTGTATCAATATTGGCAGTTTTCCTAGAATGTTCACCTATGCACTATCAATTGTTGTGTCATTTTCATCAGTTGTGTCTTTTTCAATAGTTACATCTTCATCCTTATTGATTTCATCCACTGGGTCATCGGTAATGTTGATGACATTGGTATCCACAATGTTGTCATTTGTGGTATCATCCCATGTATCATCTGCAACATCTACAGTTTTATTCCCTATTGTATCATCCTCTTCTTTATATAACTCAATGAATGTATCATCTTGAGTTGCCTTATCAACGTCTTGTTGTTGAAAGTCTTTGTCAAGGTTGTCTTCCTCAATTGGTATGTTCATGATCTTGCACCATTTCTTGTGGCTTTCATGTTCAAGTTCAATCAACTTGCCTTCAAGTGATTCATATGCCCTTAGCTTTGGTGAAAATTCCTTCTTGTGTTTCTCTATCATCTCATCTATCTCTACCTCTTTAGATTCAGGTGGCATTAGAGAAACAAGTACTCTCTCTCTAATTTCTTTCTCATTTTTAAAAGAAAATATCCAACAGGAGGATAATCTATCCAAGAGTTCTTGTGGTATATAATTTCCTTCAAATTGCATTAGTACATATTTGAAGTTATACATTTTAGCTATCATGGCTTCCTCAATTTTATTCTGATCTTCTTGATTTTGTTTCTGCCATTTTCTAATGTGTGGATCTGTAATGGATCCAAAATTTGCAATATAAACACAAATGTCATCAATAGTGTCAGGTTCTTTTACCTTGAAATTTTCTACCTCTAAGGCTTCATCTTTCTCGGTGTCTTCTATGTCCTTTCGGGTTCTGATGAATTTTCTACCCTTCTTGTTTTGTCCTCTTTTTGGTGCGGGAGGTTTCCTCTTGTAAGTCTTGACCTTTCCTTTCTTAAGAGGTGAAGGAGTAGATTCTTTGGATGTTTGGCTTCTAGTCCTTGAAGTAGCTATAGTCCTTGGTTTCTTAGATGGTGGAGGAGGTGGTGAATTTGACTCTATTTCCTCAGAGTCATTCTTTTCTTCATCTTTACCGACAGACAATTGTTCTTCAGTTTCTTCCTCTTGTTCAATTTCTTCATCTTACTCAGCTTCTTCCTCGGTTACTGATAGAATCTTCTTGAGATTCTTCACCATTTTATCCTTATTTTTGACTACCTTCTTGACAACTAGGCCTAATTTAATTCTTGACTTGGCCTCTTCATATGTGCCAAACATTGGTTGCTTCTTGTCTAGTGGTTCATTGATTAAGGCATCAATTGCCTTTTTTGCAAGATCAATGTTGATCTCATATTCCAATGGTTTCAACCATGTTTTCCTTGCTATAGTAGGTTTGATGTAAGTATTATTTGTGTCAACCATGAAGAATATCTCATCCTTATATTGCTCAATGAGTTTCTTGGGGATTCTTAGCCTCTTTTGCATTTGGTCTTTGAATACATTGAAGTATTCATCCATGACTGTTTCAAAGTTATCTCCCAGTGTAGCTATGTGCTCACTCATTTGCATGGTGACCGGTTTGGTGCTGTCCCATTTCACATCTCCTACTAATGGGAAATTTTCTTGAAAATAAAAGAAGATACACATGATTAGTGAGCCAAAATTACAAGTGTTTGACTTTGCATTCCTGATTGTCTTTAGTTTTTCCTTCAACCGATTCAGGAGTAGCTCAAATAAGTCCAACTGTGTACCCTTCTTCACAATTTTGTAGGCTATGTCCACTGCACCTAATGCTATGTTGTTTAATCTTCTTGTCTAGAAGAATTTGTAACCCAAAACACATGCACCAAGCTTAATCTCATTATCAATTATTGTTGTTACTTTCAATCCACGACCATCCCATTTGGCTCCTGTCATCTTTTTGGTCTCTACCTTCGGTGGATGCTTCAGTGCCTTTACTTTATCAATTATAGGGTAACCGGTGACCGCATGGATGACATCTCAGGTTATTTCCTTCCATTCATCCAACCATAACTTTTTGTTATGCATTATGCTCAGTACTAACCGAATCCAATCAGTTTTGAAGACCTTCAGAAAAATTAGGGAATTGGTGAGCCCTTTCACCTCAATGTTTTTGTTCTCTTCCTTAAGTGTTCCATTATCATTACAAAGCTTCTTGTAAGCTTCTTTTACCTCTGACATTCCAATCTCTGCAATCTTGTAGTATGTGAAGGATCAGACATCTTCAACCAGAAAAACCCTAGCTAGAATGAGAAAAAAAGCACCAGTGTCGTCGGGTTGTGAGGAAACCTCCAGATGGATCTTATAATTAGGTTCCTCACATGCTGTGTTCTTGATGAGTTTGAACTCATCTTTCTTTTCATTCTTAGATTTCACGATTTGTGAAGTCCATGCCATTTTCAGAAAATTAGGGATTTTGCGTAATGCATAGAAACGGAGCTGTCGATCTCGAAGAACTTACTATTTGTGCTTACAAAGATCTCTGAATGGCTTTGGAGTGCTAGAGGTCAATTCATGATCTCTCTGTAGCTTGGTTTCTTTCTACTCAAAAATTGCCTTCGCTCACTCTGCTCTGGGTGTCGTGACAAATGAGTCATTCTAATGCCCTATTTATAGTTTTTGCCC
This sequence comes from Thuja plicata, assembly GCA_018584345.1. NCBI lineage: Eukaryota > Viridiplantae > Streptophyta > Pinopsida > Cupressales > Cupressaceae > Thuja > Thuja plicata. Next base: position 530,196 of record MU224542.1, on the reverse strand, counting down.
TAAAACGTGTGTCATAAATGCTCATCAACTTGTCGGTGTATAAATATTGAGTTCATCGGTGAAGACTTTACTTCCATCGGTGACACTTACAACATTTTGGATCAATCAATGTTCACTTTTCTTTTACCGACAGGTTTCGGTAACAATGACAGATTGTTCATGTTCTTTTTTACTGACGAGGCTCGGTCTATACTAGCAAATTTTTCTTTTAACTGACGCTTCTCAGTAAATGTAAGCAGTCTTAACTTTAAGTGTATATCGATGGGTTTCGGTATATATGCCTGAAAGCATATTTCTCACATATTTTAACAAGTACAACCATGATGCATCTTTCTTATGCTAATTTGGAATTATTTCACCATGTTATGGAACTGATGTAAAGTAATATCTTGGGGGTAATGCAGTTCCATACTTACTTATTCTGCTTAGGTGGGGTTTGTGATGTCACCAGATCCATTGGATGGGGTATCACCATTTGTATTGCTTGTTCCAACTTCATCATTTCTTGAATCTTTTCTCTACATTTTGTCTCTAGCCCTTCGTATATCTTAAATGGTGTTTCCATTGGGATATGTGCTTGTCTCTCATTCGGTCTCTATAGTCTTTCTTGAGATGACCAACTTTATGACTGTGTAAGCATGTCATTCCAGGGTTAGTCCAGCCTCTAGAATTTCTATTCCATAGTCTCATACAGTTTTCAGTAATGTGACCATATCTTCCACATGCTGTACAATTTTTCCAAGTATTGTAGTCCCATACATACTAATTACCAACATTCTTTGGTTGATAGGGAGTTTCTTGACCTTTAGGCTTCCATGATTGTCTTTTCTTTTTCTAGCATTCAAGAGTTGTGTGCCCATTCATTTTGCATGTAGGACAGTATTTGTCCATGTAGGTTTCCCTTTTTGGTTGTTTC
>MU224542.1:505924-522484 GCA_018584345.1 Thuja plicata | reverse complement strand
GTTTCTTCTCTAATCTTCATGTCCTCTTCTATAGCATGTCTTTTCATTATCTCCAACAAGTTCCATAATTGATCCGGTATCACTGTCTTAAGTTCAAGAACTGATTTCTTAAACTTGATCATATGAGTTATGACCATGGAATGTGTCTCAATCTTATCAATTTCTTGATACTTGTCATAGACTTTTGATAATGTATCCAATCTTCCTTCATTTACAATCCTATTCTTCAAGATATTTAGACTGGGTCTAAATCCTACCTCAAGAGGAGCTTGAATATTCTTAGCTTTGCTTCAAGTAGCTCTTGAGGATGGATGACTTGTAGCCGCTTCCTTCCTTCCTCTAGGTTTCTTGCTAGGTATAGAAGGTGGAGATGTATCTAGATCAATTGTGGTAGTAGGCTCAGTGGTACTCTCCTCATTTTTCTTTTGCTTCTTCTTCTGAGTTTGAACAGTTTTCTCAATTTTAACTTGTGCATGAATTTGCTCAAGTTCTTTAGCAATTTTGGCTTCTTTTGCCTTATCCAAATCTTCTTGTGTGACTCCATGCTTTTTTAGAATGTTGGATGTTATTCTTTATGCTTTCCTTTTGTTAACAGCAAGTTGTAGTTCAATATCTACTTCATCGGTCTTTTCTTTGTAAGTGCCCCATCTAGGTTCATTAGGGTCTTTGGGTGCTGACAACAAGACTTGCGCATATCCTTCTAACACATGGTCTTCTAATTCATACCCTAGTGGATGAATCCACTTAGTTCTAGGCTCAACAACCTCCATGCATGTGCAATCTATCTCTACCATAAAGCATATTGTATCCTTGTATATGTCAACTATCTTCTTAGATAGTCTGAACCTGTTTTGCATTTTGACCCTGAATATTTTTATATCCATATTCATTGCATCTCTTGGACTACTGTCTACTGTGGCCTTAAGAGATATCTGAGTCATTTTAGGTTTTCCTTTGTCTAGATAAAGGTCTGCAACCTTTCCAACTATATAGTAATACAAATAGATGTTCAGAGATCCAAACCTGAATGTTTTACTCCTGTCATGCTTGATGATTCTGATATTGTCAATTAATTGACCGCACAAGATCTCACATAGGTTGTATTGGGTGTTGTCCTTCACTATTTTGATAGCTGCAAGGACTGTTGCTATAGAGACACTATTCAACCTGCTGGCTTGCTGAAACTGTATCCAAGTATCATTGTCATGAGTTTAACGTCATCTTCCTTGATAGGGTCAACTATCATTCCGTGCCTATCACTCCTAGACAAACAAAATTGCTCAATTTGTTTCTTGACATCCTTACCAGTGGGAAACATAGGTCCAATAATTGGAAGTCCAGTTAACTGATGGATTAGTTCTGTAGTGATGCAAATTGGGACATCTCCAATCTAGAAAAGATCATCATGAATTCTGCTTAACAGAATTTTTACCCATTCCGGTTCTTCAAACTCATGTGCATTCAAATACTCAATAATAGGGTTATCTTGTAAGTGCGTGAACTTGTCTTTGAATGTGAAATCCTTATTTAACATTAATTCCATATGAGAGGCTATATTATCATCTCCTAATGATTCTTTCTTACAATAAATGTATGCGCAGATATCTTCCACGTGAACAACACCAAGCGGGGTTTTGGAGAAAGCCCCTTCCACATCATCTAGTATGGATTTGAATGGATTATTCTTAAATATGAACCTCTTCCTTTCTACTACATCAAACACAACTGGGGTCACCATACTTACTTGGTGTTTTCTTATGTAGGGTTTCCACAAATTTTTGAAACAGCGCAATGGCTAGGGCTCTGTTTCAAACTGATTATCCATTCGCTCCAACTACCAAACTATTATGCCTTCATGCTTTGATGTCTTAGTGCTCCAATGCTCTTCAATTTCTGTGCTCTTGAATGTAAATGTGAAAATTATTGACCGTGAATTTATTTTTATACAATCTATTGCATTTAATGCTTGCAACCATACACAGTGATTTTCAAACTTTGATCCCGATGCAATTTAGATAATGTGTGAATGCATATAGCAGTAATCTGTGCTTTTAACCATGAATCCTAAGGCACATACTCTGAAGTGAGTACACCAACCGCATAGGGTTCCTGAGCTAGAATAGCTCCCCCTTAGACCAAGAAGGTCTATTCAAGAAGAAGTAGAGGGTGTGTCCATTGTGGATGCATCAACTACTTTGTCAACTTTATTGTCCTTCTTAACTTCAACCCATATTTTGTTTGAATCTTCATTTTCTTTGACAAAATTGACTTCTCCTTTCTCTTCAAATAGTGACTTTTTAGGATTCTCTTTTTTTTGAGTTTTGGATCTACAAAACCTTGTGATATGTCCAGCCTTTCCACATGTGTGACAAATGATAGGAGGTTTGATGTTCTTGCTCATCATGTTGCACTGCTTTGCTATGTATACATTGTAGTTGCATATCTGACATGTAATGTTCTAAAAATTTCTTGAGAGTTGATTTCTTTGATTGCTTTGATTTATATTCCTATGATTTTAATGAGGTTGATTTCTTTGACTTGTTCTGCAATGAATAGCCCTATGACCAAAATTATTACATGAGTAACAATAACCATTCAAAGGTCTTACCTCTTTGCAATCTCTTTCCAAATGCCCATGTTTATTGCATGCATAAAAATTTCTATTAACTTGTTGTATTTATCTTTTAGGTGGTTCAAATATAACCTCTGTAGTATCTTCAAATTTCTTAGCTTCTGAAGATGCTTCAAGTGTTTTTTTCTCTTTTTTGTGATGATTTGATTTCATCTTGTGCTGTACTGAATCCAAGACCAGTAGTGTTCCCTTTTTGCCTTTGCGCACTGAGCTGGGATTGAATCAAATCAAAACTTGTGTGAATTTTATCAATCTTGTATTTTGCTTCTGTTAATTCAGATTCCAACTTCTTCTTCATGTTTTCCAATTTCAAGACTTTCATGTTTGCCTGCAGAAGTTCTTCTTCCAATTGATTTCTTTCTTTGATCTTGTCTTCAATGGTGTTCTGGTTATCTGTAAGTTGTTCCTCCAGATCTTCAAGTTTATCCTTTAGAGATTTATTCTCTTCATTAATCTTTTTGACCATTTTTCCTAGATCACTTGTAGAACAATCTTTCAGATCTTTTCTTAGCCTTTTAATAAGTATTTGAGAGCCATCATTTTTCAATCTTAGTTCTTCGTTTTCCTTCTCAGATCTGTCAAGATCTTCAAGAGCTTCTTCAAGATTCTTTTTCAAATGTTTTTCTTCAGCTGAGTCCATGATCTCCTCAAGTGGTTAAACATTCTTTTAGAGGACCAGAGCTCTAATACCAATTGTTAGAAACACTAACAGGGGGGGTGAATCAGTGTTTATCTATTAATTATATTTCAACCAATTAAACATATATCAAATGTGCATCCAAAGAAACATAACACAACAACACATAACACATGATATGATTACGGAGAACATTGATCATTTGAGGAAAACTCCAGTGGGGATTAGTACCCACAAATATTGTACTAGGTATAATGAACTTGGTAAAGTTCCTTTGCCCTGTTAGAAGCAGTCTTTACAAATTAAGTACAATGACCTGGTTAAAGGTCTGACCCTGTTAGGAGTCTTTTACAAAAACCATGTTAAAGGTACATGGCTCACTGCCTAGGCTCACTGCCCAATAAGATGAAGGCTAAAACCCTCTAAATGTTGATATGCACTATATTAAAATGAACTGATGTAATGACACTATTTTCTGATCAGTTCCATGTATGCGTGGATGCTCGTACTCCTTTAAGGAGCTATATCATCTTCTGACTTCATTATACTACTCATTTGCATCTTCCTCATACATAATAATCAATGCTTGTAACATAACATTACATTACATACTTATATGTTTACAATTGAATAGGCATGACCCAAAACAAGACTCTAGTCGGCCTTTAAACCAAAATATACAACACTTTCGAACAAGTCAGCCTAAGCATGTTTACTACAACATTAATTACATTAATACAAACTTATAACTAAAGGCGCTTAGCCATTAGATTACAAAATCATTCACGCTGATCAAAACTATAGTCGGCTTCCATGCTCTATTTCATGGACTGCAGGTCTACTAATCTGCCTGTAACTTTTCTATACTGATGTTCCGTACTCTGCGCGTCTAGATCTAGCATGTATATACACCATAGAGTATATACCTAAGCATGCATGTTCTAGTGTGATCTCTGTATGTGTCTGTCTACCCTATTTTCACACTTAGTCATTTTCCTTTCATGACAGAACTTAAGTATGACTTTGTTGCCATGATTGACAACACAAAATAAGTCATGCTTCCTCAGGAAGTCAACTTGCCAACACTATTTGGTATAGAAATTGAGTTCTATACCCAAACAATGTAGGGCAACTTTTGCACCCTCGATTCCAATGAAGAGAGAAATGTCATTGATAACCTTTGGATAAAGATGCTTGATACCACTTCTACCATCCTTTAAATATTGGTTTTAAAGTTAAACCTAAACTTTGATGTCTCTATGAGTTATGTAGGCAATCCCATCTATTATGAGCCACCGAGGCATTAGGTATGGCCCTTAGGTATTGTACTTTTTAGTTCTTCCTTGATCTTTCCATCCCTTACCAATATTTTACATATTTTGCATCTCTTTACAAAACTAGTTTTAAATACCTTATGATTGATTTAGCTAATTTATTGATGTGTCTTATCTTACAATCTTGTATATCATGCATCTACTTGTGTAGTCGTATATATAGGTGAAAGAGCTAGAGAGGCAAGGAGAATATGATACACAGACAAGAAAGAGACATTCAGGTATATATATTAATGAAAAGTAACACCTAAAGATAAATATCTAGACTAATCACCGACCATGATGTTGTTGGTGATTACTCTGGATATTTATCTTCAGGTTTTTTTTTTAACATTCCATATTGGTCAAAATTTTGACTAACTTTGGACGAAACCCTCACCAAGGCTGGTCTACATATCGAACATTTTGTGTCAAAATTTAGTGTCATGGGTTTGGCATCATGGTCGGATGCGCCAAACATTTCGATCGACATTGGTCAAAATTTAGCATCGTGGGTTTGGCATCCAGGTCGGATGGGCCAAACATTTTGACCGATATTGGTCGAAAGTTCATCAAATAAACTTGTTTCTTGTAGAAGTCAATTTCGACCAAGATTGGAGTAGAACATTCGACCTTAACAACGATGTGTTGAAATTTTAACTAGAAAAATAGTGACAAGACCATTTGTGGATCATTTGACCAATCTGGGTAGGAAATTAGACCAATTTTTGTTGAAAAAAGGTGCCAATTCTACTATTGGATCATTGCGACATGCTTGTATTGTCTAATACTTCATTCCAATTTGATTCATAATGGTAGATAATTCTTGGTATGAACGAGGCAAAATGTTTGATGGTGGTAACAAAAACTCACCTATCAACCTACAACAACAAATATGAATTGTTAATATAATGAATAGTAATGGTATGCTAACATTGAAGATGACAAAAATGGCATACCTTAGCATACGTCACATTTCAACATTGGATAAATTATTCATAACCTTCAAGTTCATGAACAACACTATAGCGGAGAGAAGAGTTATTTGGGAGCCTTGGTATAGGGTCTTGTATGCCTTCTCAAGTATAGGTATATCAAGACCATCTTCATCATCATTATCAGATGCGCTAATACCATCATCATGATCATCTTGATCAGCTACGCCAATACCATCTTCTTCAATCATGTCCTCTAGCACATTATCAACTATGCCAATACCATCATCTTCAATTGTGTTATCTGCCACAGGATCATCTTCTTCCATGGGAGTGTTATCCTTGGCTTGGATATTCACACCTCCATGTTCCTCCAGTTGGAAATCCACATTCACCAATCGACAAAAATTGTGCACCCCTTCAATGTGACCATGTTGCCTATAATGACTCTGGGCTGTTTTGATTAGAATTCTTTGATTCTTTAAGCCCTTACACTTTTTGCAAGGTCAATTACATTTATCAACTTTTCTTTGGAACTGAGACCACAATCTAGCAATTATCTCATTATTTTGTTCTGGGTTCATATTTCTAGGTGTGGACTTTCTTCATAGGCAATTATTCAGGCTATAAATATACAAAATATAAACATACAAGCATTATTAGTATCTTGTATATAATAAAAAAAAAAAAAAATATTACAAGATTATTCCAATTGATGGATCTGAAACTAAAAATTCAACAAACTAGTTTTATATTAACTAAACAAAACTTAAGGAATCCAAATAAACTATGTTTTAGAAAGAGAAAATGTATTAAAGATAGAAATATACAGTTTATAAGGTTTGTCTGAATATAAATAAAATTCTAAGGCTGGATAGCTTGCATAACATTATGATGAATGGATTGTAAAGCATATGGCCGTGCTGGTTTATAGCATTCATGCTTCTGGCAGCCATGATTTCACCAATTGGTACAACTCCAACCCCTTCTTTGTGTTTCTCTATCAATTTTTCATAGATTTTCATAATATATTTCTTTATATTTCTTTTTCTACATTGTTTTTACTTTTGATTGTATCTATTAATATTGTATGATCTATTATCAGAATATTAGAGAATTCAAGAGCAAGAAGATGCAATAAATAAATACAATTGAATTCAGAAACAACACAAAGATATATACTATTTGCAAGAATTTATGGGATTGATTGTGTTTGAATTTATGGGATTGCAAGATACATATAGTTTGTAAAAACTAATATCTCTAATATATTTTACTTTTTAAAGTATTTCTAATTTTGATTGTGTTTATTTGTTTATTTATTAACGTCAACATTTCAGATCATATTGGATAATTTATCATCATCTGAATGGTAGAGATTTTGTATAATCATATAATAGAATTCTAAAACAATTCAATAATAACTCTAATATAATTCAGAGCTGTATCTTTCTGATTGCGTTGTAGAATGCCCTGATTGTCAAAACAAAATGAAATTTCACAGTTTTTGCCTTATGTTTCCTGTGATAGGGTAGTGGCATATAGTAAGCACCATGTTTATAATTTCATTTGTCCAATACTTTAAAAGAAAGATCAAACACATCACATCAACTCCTTTAACAATCCTGTGTGAGAAAATGACTATTACATATGCAGTCAACAAAAATTTCCTTGAATTTTTCCATTTTTTAGTTTGAGACATTTTTATAGTCCTCTAGGGAATCTTCATTTATTGTTTACCCTAGGCCATACTCATTTGACATAATGTCTGAAAGAGATGTCAGCTCATGGATGTAGACAAAATATCAAAGGCAAACATAAGAACTTTGCAAGAGTGTGGTATAGAGATCTATAAAACTATAAAGGATAGAGGATTTTTGTCAAATCTTGTACTTACAAAATCCCTGGTAGTTATGTATACAAAATTTGGAAGCATAGACAAGAAACATGACATGTTTGACCAAATACCTTAGTTAAATATTTGGAACAAGGTAATGCAAAGGATATTTTAACGAGATATTATAGTTGGAAATTCTCTAGTAGACTTGTATGCAAAATGTAAAAGCATAGGCAATGCACAGGGATTGTTTAAGAGAATGCCTCAAATAAATGTGGTCACATGGACTGCAATGATTAATTGCAAGATCTCTATAGTTATAAATTATATAGGAATAATACCATTAGTGTATGGGGTAGGATTTGGATACAATTTTAGAATAAACTAGAGTCATGGTAAAACTCACTTGATTAAATGTTTCTTATGATCAAATGTATTCTTTTTACTAGGTAATTATAAAACCTTATGTCTAGCTATGAAGCTCCAATCAGAGTCCTGCAGCTTCCAGTGGCAAACTTGAGCTAGTTAATCTTTACCCTAAGGGTGTAGCATGTGATTTTTATATCATATATTTTCCACATTTCCATCCAGTTTATGGGATTCTTACCTCATTTGAGAAAGAGAGGTTTCATTCCAGGCCACACATTCACAAGTGTTCCTTAGTCATTGCACCAAATCTCCTTGGACTATTTTTTTCTCCATTATTCTAGAGAATGTTTTTTTGATCTATTGTCCTAATTGTTTGATTAAGTTATCATATGCATGGAATCAATCATTTGGGATTGTAATTTTTTTAGGCTATTAGACATTGAATATAATTTTCCAAATCAAGCATGATTAGAAAATACACAAACATCAGTGTAACATGAAAAATCAGATGATATAGTAATAGTTAGTTCAATTTTACTAGGAAGAGAGCAACGAAGATTTTATAGTTATGTATTATTAACCTTTGGTTTAAAAGACCATGATGTGTAAAAAACCCAATCTAAATGGAGAGAATTTCATTACATTTCTAACCATATAGAGAACCTCTCACATGAAACAAATATTTCTTACCTTTGTAAGAAGAGCTTGTTCTGAGTACCAATTGTTGATAGATCGCAACACTTTATCCAAGGACTGAAAGTTAACAATCTTTCCTGCACAACTTGAAACCAAAAAAGTCAACTCAAATTGACAAGTTATTTCTCAAGGTATTCTTTTGTTAGAGAAAAAGGTAAAATGAAATTAAAGGGTAGAAACTTGAAACATTTTCCATTAACAAGTTATGGTGAAACATTAAAAAAAAAAAAGTGAAACTAGAAACTTCCTAATTTAAGGAACCTACCATAGTCCTCAAAGTTTCAAGTTTCAAGTTTCAATTGACAATAGAAAATTTCTGACTAGGATAGTGTACATCTGTGACTTGTGTCCCTTCAATCTTATCAAATGGTTTGATGTGCATATTTATCATACTACGTTCATTAAAATTTCTAAGATTGATACTTATATAGAAAAACAAAGCCCATTTTGATTGGAAAATAACTCTAAACAATATCAAAACCTCAAAAATTTTAAGTTGTGTACATGTATTCAATTGGATAGTTCAAAACGATGTGATCTAACATGGTGACTGAAAATAAAGATGAGCCTCAATAGATACTAATAACTTATATTTTTAGAAACAAAATCATTTTCAAATGAACAACACTATAGCGGAGAGAACATTTGTTTGGGAGCCTTGGTAAAGGGTCTTGTATGCCTTCTCAAATATATGTATATTAAGACCATCTTCATCATCATTATTAGATGCGCTAATACCATCATAATGATCATCTTGATCAACTACACCAATACCATCTTCTTCAATCAGGTCCTCTAGCACATTATCAGCTACGCCAATACCATCATCTTCAATTGTGTTATCTACCACAGGATCATCTTCTTCCATGGGAGTGTTATCCTTGGCTTGGATATTCACACCTCCATGTTCCTCTAGTTGGAAATCCACATTCACCAATGGAAAAAAATTGTGCACCCCTTCAATGTGACCATGTTGCCTATAATGACTCTGGGCTGTTGTGATTACAATTCTTTGATTCTTTAAGCCCTTACACTTTTTGCAAGGTCAATTACATTTATCAACTTTTCTTTGGAACGGAGACCACAATCTAGCAATTATCTCATTATTTTGTTCTGGGTTCATATTTCCAGGTGTGGACTTTCTTCACAGGCAATTATTTGGGCTATAAATATACAAAATATAAACATACAAGCATTATTAGTATCTTGTATATAATAAAAAAAAATATATATTACAAGATTATTCCAATTGATGGATATGAAACTAAAAATTCAGCAAACCAGTTTTATATTAACTAAACAAAACTTAAGGAATCCAAGTCAACTATGTTTAAGAAAGAGAAAATGTATTAAAGATAGAAATATACAGTTGTTAAGGTTTCTCTGAATATAAATAAAAGTCTAAGGCTGGATAGCTTGCATAACATTATGATGAATGGATTGTAAAGCATATGGCCGTGCTGGTTTATAGCATTCATGCTTCTGGCAGCCATGATTGCACCAATTGGTACAACTCCAACCCCTTCTTTGTGTTTCTCTATCAATTTGTCATAGATTTTCATAGAATATTTCTTTATATTTCTTTTTCTTCATTGTTTTTACATTTGATTGTATCTATTATTATTCTATGATCTATTATCAGAATATTAGAGAATTCAAGAGCAAGAAGATGCAATAAATAAATACAATTGAATTCGGAAACAACACAAAGATATATACTATTTGCAAGAATTTCTGGGATTGATTGTGTTTGAATTTATGGGATTGCAAGAGATATATAGTTTTTAAAAACTAATATCTCTAATATATTTTACTTTTTAAAGTATTTCTAATTTTGATTGTGTTTATTTGTTTATTTATTAACGTCAACATTTCAGATCATATTGGATAATTTATCATCATCTGAATGGTAGAGATTTTGTATAATCATATAATAGAATTCTAAAACAATTCAATAATAACTCTAATATAATTCAGAGCTGTATCTTTCTGATTGCGTTGTAGAATGCCCTGATTGTCAAAACAAAATGAAATTTCACAGTTTTTGCCTTATGTTTCCTGTGATAGGGTAGTGGCATATAGTAAGCACCATGTTTATAATTTCATTTGTCCAATACTTTAAAAGAAAGATCAAACACATCACATCAACTCCTTTAACAATCCTGTGTGAGAAAATGACTATTACATATGCAGTCAACAAAAATTTCCTTGAATTTTTCCATTTTTTAGTTTGAGACATTTTTATAGTCCTCTAGGGAATCTTCATTTATTGTTTACCCTAGGCCATACTCATTTGACATAATGTCTGAAAGAGATGTCAGCTCATGGATGTAGACAAAATATCAAAGGCAAACATAAGAACTTTGCAAGAGTGTGGTATAGAGATCTATAAAACTATAAAGGATAGAGGATTTTTGTCAAATCTTGTACTTACAAAATCCCTGGTAGTTATGTATACAAAATTTGGAAGCATAGACAAGAAACATGACATGTTTGACCAAATACCTTAGTTAAATATTTGGAACAAGGTAATGCAAAGGATATTTTAACGAGATATTATAGTTGGAAATTCTCTAGTAGACTTGTATGCAAAATGTAAAAGCATAGGCAATGCACAGGGATTGTTTAAGAGAATGCCTCAAATAAATGTGGTCACATGGACTGCAATGATTAATTGCAAGATCTCTATAGTTATAAATTATATAGGAATAATACCATTAGTGTATGGGGTAGGATTTGGATACAATTTTAGAATAAACTAGAGTCATGGTAAAACTCACTTGATTAAATGTTTCTTATGATCAAATGTATTCTTTTTACTAGGTAATTATAAAACCTTATGTCTAGCTATGAAGCTCCAATCAGAGTCCTGCAGCTTCCAGTGGCAAACTTGAGCTAGTTAATCTTTACCCTAAGGGTGTAGCATGTGATTTTTATATCATATATTTTCCACATTTCCATCCAGTTTATGGGATTCTTACCTCATTTGAGAAAGAGAGGTTTCATTCCAGGCCACACATTCACAAGTGTTCCTTAGTCATTGCACCAAATCTCCTTGGACTATTTTTTTCTCCATTATTCTAGAGAATGTTTTTTTGATCTATTGTCCTAATTGTTTGATTAAGTTATCATATGCATGGAATCAATCATTTGGGATTGTAATTTTTTTAGGCTATTAGACATTGAATATAATTTTCCAAATCAAGCATGATTAGAAAATACACAAACATCAGTGTAACATGAAAAATCAGATGATATAGTAATAGTTAGTTCAATTTTACTAGGAAGAGAGCAACGAAGATTTTATAGTTATGTATTATTAACCTTTGGTTTAAAAGACCATGATGTGTAAAAAACCCAATCTAAATGGAGAGAATTTCATTACATTTCTAACCATATAGAGAACCTCTCACATGAAACAAATATTTCTTACCTTTGTAAGAAGAGCTTGTTCTGAGTACCAATTGTTGATAGATCGCAACACTTTATCCAAGGACTGAAAGTTAACAATCTTTCCTGCACAACTTGAAACCAAAAAAGTCAACTCAAATTGACAAGTTATTTCTCAAGGTATTCTTTTGTTAGAGAAAAAGGTAAAATGAAATTAAAGGGTAGAAACTTGAAACATTTTCCATTAACAAGTTATGGTGAAACATAAAAAAAAAAGTGAAACTAGAAACTTCCTAATTTAAGGAACCTACCATAGTCCTCGAAGTTTCAAGTTTCAAGTTTCAATTGACAATAGAAAATTTCTAACCAGGATAGTGTACATCTATGACTCATGTCCCTTCAATCTTATCAAATGGTTTGATGTGCATATTTATCATACTATGAGCATTAAAATTTCTAAGATTGATACTTATATAGAAAAACAAAACCCATTTTGATTGGAAAATAACTCTAAACAATATCAAAATCTAAAAAATTTTAAGTTGTGTATGTGTATTCAATTGGATAGTTCAAAATGATGTGATCTAACATGGTGACTGAAAATACAGATGAGCCTCAAGGGATACTAATAACTTATATTTTTAGAAACAAAATCATTTTCAAAACAAAATGACAATGGTAATATATTCTCTCAAAGAAAATCCACCAAAATATTTTTTACATTGTAAAATAATACTCAAGAATAAAACATAACATGAAATTAATTGCACATCATTTCATAAAAAAGGGAATTCAAAAAATCCCTATCCACTTATAGCTGAAGAGAATTTAACTTTGATAAAATTATCATGTGACATGTAAAATTAACATGTTTAAGCAACCCATTTGGAGATGGGGCTGAATATTTTAAAGCATACTATGTGGAAGAGTTAATAAAGTATTTTAGTGCTTGTTTCTCAATGTACACACAAATTATACAAGGGATAACCCATTAGCTCCAAATAAATCTTCTTCCAATGAAATTTCAAGCCAGTGCAAAACATAGAATGGAACACCATTAGGTTTTCATAGTTAAATACTTCATAGCATTAGAAACTCTGCTTTAATTTACCACTTGTAAAATTTTGTATGTACCACAAGCACTTTCATTGCAGTAATAGAAACATTTTTTTGGGTTCAAGGATACACAAATTCCAAAGGTTTCTTGGAGATCATAGATAGCCCTAGTTTAATATATTTTTTTATGCTCCCTTATTCCTACTCTTGATATGTAATGTAGACCTCTTAAATGACCAAAGAAGAACACCTTCCTACCAGAAGTACTGAAATAAAATAGACCATTCTATAAGGATTCACAGTAACAGACAACTGCAGTCCATATAACATAGTGATAGTTATTATATTTATGGTCAAATAAATTCTTGACATGTGTTATAGAGAGATATTCATGACTATTATAAAAAACCATGATGCATAAAATGGGGTGCATGATTGATTCATGAAGAGAAGAAGGAATAGTAAGAAAAGTTCTAGTTGAATGCAACACCAAAACAATATGACATCAAACATGAAAGGGGAAGACATTACTATTTTACTATCAAGAACATAGGACACCACTGTGATCAGGGCTATAGAATAGTGTTAGGGATTGTTGTTGTGAATATGATCAGTTACCATGGCTATCATGGAAGACTGGTACTATGCAAAATTTTCATAGAGACTAGGTCCATGTTTTCGAAAGTAAACATGTCGTAAAGAGACATATCTTCAAGTTTCAAGTTAGTGAGATGAGTTTAAAGTATCATATTGTGACCAATGGAAGTGAATGCATTGAAAATGGTATTCAAGAGAAATTTGGAGTCAAGAAAACATTGAAGAAAATTATATTAAGCAGAGCAGGGTCATTTTTATTCAAAAGAAGTAGTGGGGTAAATTCTAATTCCCAGTAGATAATTACATGTTTTGTGTCTATCTTAGCCATTTTTTATATTTACATTTTCTTACTTTTTGGTTAATTGTATACACAAGTCTTTATTTTTCAAAAACACAAAATTGATCTAAAGGAGGGAGCTATAGTTTCACAACAAGAATGAGAGAGGAATCAGTTACCTATTCACTCAATAGAGAGGTTATTTCAATAGGAGCAACATTTAGACTTTAGTTTAAAAGAACTAGCAGAAGCCACTGATAATTTTCATGAAAATAAGAAGCTTGGACAAGGTGGTTTTGGAACCGTATACAAGGTGAACCTCTATTCCCTAAAATATATATTGTTTCCATGGATTAGGAAATCTGTTTAAACAGACATAGAGAAGTCTTATTTTTTTTTTATCTTTCAGGGAAGAACAAAAGATGGAAAGGAAATAGTAGTGAAAAAACTGTCTGCAAAGTGAACATAGGGTAATGAACAATTTATGAATGAAGTGAAACTTGTGGCCAATGTTTAGCATTGAAATCTTGTGAAACTATTGGGATGTTGTGATGAGGGAGATGAAAGGTTGATTGTTTATGAGTATTTTCCCAATAAGAGCCTTGACACCTTCCTCTTTGGTAGGTTACACTTGGTTTCGTGATCATTCCCTTTCTCATCAAGATTTTTAGTATTCCAACATTTTTTGAAAGGCATGATAGTCTAAGAATTGGGATTGCGGATCCAGAAAAGTTTAGACTGTTAGATTGGCAAAAACATTATAGCATTATCCTTGGGATTTCCAGTGAGCTTCTTTATCTTCACAAGGATATTAAACCAAACAATATTTACCAGTGGGATTGGCCTCCATACAACAAGTTAATATGTCTGTTAAGATTCCTGTTTGTAGAAATTTACTTGTATTGTTATGGCAATGTCCATTAGGAAACCCTAGCTACATTGCAAATCTAGCTAGGAAACCCTAACACTGAGAATGTAAAGTCATGCCCTATAGAGTTTTTAAGGAAACATACCAGTATTAGGAAAATGCACAATGCTCATGAATCCCTTCCAGTATTAGGATGATGCACAATGCTCATGAAGCCCTTCCTCCCGCCTGTGATCTAGCTAAGACAGAATGAAGTGAGTTTGATCACTTTTTTTTTTGTTTATATTCTGATTGGTCAAAATTTCTACAATAAACTTAACTAAAGTCAAAATTTCAACCTCTTCAGGACAAACAAACAAAAAAGTGAACATCACAAGCCAAAATGTCCATTGGTTGAAAATGAAGGTAAAAAATGAGGCCCAAATGTAATAGTGTGATCTGATTCATCAGGATACACAAGTACATGTTTTAATTTTTTTCAAGTTTAAATGTATATTTCAAAATTAAATATAAATGTTCTTGTTAGATAAAATATTCTAACATGGAATTTGTGTATTCTAACAGACCCCTCGAGCAGGTGGAGGATTGGATGAGGGACTAGGTGGTGAGGGCGCCTTGAGTTAAATTTTCTATGTTGTGGATCTACATTTCTATGTTGTGGGCATTGATCTATTTGATATGTATTTCTATGTTGTGGATAGATACATTTCTATTTTTTTGATACATTTCTAGATCTACATTATCAATACATTTCTATGTTGTTAACATTTATCTATTATGTTGTGGTCATTGATCTATTTAATACATTTATTTATTTTGGATAGATACATTTATATTTTGTTGATACATTTCTAGATACATATATATACATTTCTATGTTGTGGACATTAATATATTTGATACATTTCTATTGTGTTGTGGACATTGATCTATTTGATATTTGATACATGTGTTTAGATATAGAGATGTACATGGACTCATTTTAAAAGCTTGATTTATCATGTATTAAGATGACATATTTATATTTAAATAAATGACATATATAAGTAATTTAAATATTGATTTACTAATCGTGCAATCAATGACATTTATATTTTAGGTCAATGAATATTCATTTCAAAGTTAATTTAATGTATGTAACCAATGTATCTAAACTAGGTAACACATGTAAGGCATATAAGTAACACATGTAACCAATATAAGTAAGCAATATACGTGTAACACATGTAAGGCATATAAGTACCACATGTAAGCAATATATGCAATAAGTAATGAAATATTTAAAAGCAAAATAAGTGACACATAAGAATATAAGTTCACATAAGAAATACATGTAAGGCATATAAGTAACACATGTAAGCAATATAAGTAACTCATAAGCAATAAGTAATGACATGTTTAAAAGTAATATAAGTGACACATAAGGCATACAAGTAACACATGTAAGGCATATAAGTAACACATGTAAGAAATATAAGTAACACAGAAGAAATAAGTAATGACATATGTAAAACATAAGTAACACATAAGTGTAGATGTCTAAAATCGTCCTTATATTAATTTAATTAATATTCCCTTAGCATTATAATTAATTTTAATTAATTAATTATATTTGTTATGTTCTTCTAGTTATTTAATTAAATTTATTTAATTAAATATAATTCACTTTCCATAGTATTTGAATTTAATTTAAATTCTATCCCCTTTGATGTATTAAATTTTATTTAATACATTCCCCTTCATTAGTCCCCTTTAAATAAATTTTTAATTTATTTATTCCTCCATATGACTTAAATTCTACTAAACCAAATTACTCTAAATTTTATATTTAGATTAAGCTAATTTGAACCTAGATCCTACCCTACCTCACATCACTCTCACCAAATAGACCTACTCACTAATTAACTAAGGTTAATTAGGCTAATTTCTTGATTCCTACAACAATTAGTCCTA
>MU224542.1:464331-505872 GCA_018584345.1 Thuja plicata | reverse complement strand
AAGGTTTCTTACACCCATGATGACACCTTCTTACACTTTCTAAAAGTGTTTCATTGACCCAAATCTCTTACACCTCTTACAAGATCCTTCACATGTGTACTTTAAGTACACTTTGACCCATCACATCTAAAGTTGCTCACACATGTGTGAGAAAAATTGACCTCTTGCATGGCTTATGTGTCCCTCATATGGCACCTATGTGCATGCCACATGAGCTCCACCTCATCCAATCCCTCTCTCTCCTCCAAAAAATCTATAAATAGAGGTCATTGTCAAGAGAAAATCATCTCCCTTTTATGCATTGTTATCATGCTAGTTTAGTGCTAGAGCTTTTAGTGCATTTTCATGTTTATGTTCTTAGATAATATAGGAATCATATCTTAGGTAATCATGGTGAATAAATCTAGTTATAGTTTCATTTGATCTTGCATAAGCATTTTAGCATAGTTTGCATCTTCATTCTCACACTTTTGATGAATGGCTTGAGACAAGCTCTTCATACTTGTTCTTAAGCTTTTTCATTGTTTCATTAGCTTGCATTCTAGTTTCATCAATCAAATCAAGTGGGATTAGTATATTGTGTTGGGAGAGCACACCCACAAAATTTTCTAAGAGAAAATCAACAAGGCATTCGGTGCCCTTGTTTAGCTCGTCGGAGGTTATGATGGAGTCTCTTGTTTTTGTAGTATGCTTTGGACATGTTAGTGTAGCTTATTGATTACATATCTCTAACATTTGCATGTCTGAGCATGCTCCCAATAGGTTAGATTCCAGCATATACAATATGTAACACATAAGTTCACATAAGTAAGCATATGTAACACATAAGTTCACATAAGTAAGTCAAGTACACATGTATCACATGGCATATAAGTAAGACATGTAACCAAAATAAGTAAGAAATATAAGTAATGACATATTTAAAAGCAATATAAGTGACACATATCAATACATGAATCTATTCTTAAGGGGATATCTTAAGGCACAATATCTTAAGTGGATTTCTTAAGGGGATATGAAGCTAGTCTTAAGGGGATGTCTTAAGGCACGATGTCTTAAGGTTATATGAAGCCAGTCTTAAGGCACGATGTCTTAAGTTGATGTCTTAAGGGGATATGAAGCTATTCTTAAGGGAATAAGGGGATGTATTAAGGCACGATGTATTAAGGGGATATGAAGCTAGTCTTAAGGGAATGTCTTAAGGAACGATGTCTTAAGTGGATGTCTTAAGGGGATATTAAGCTAGTCTTAAGGGGATATCTTAAGTCACGATGACTTAAGTGGATGTCTTAAGGGGATATGAAGCTACTCTTAAGGGGATGTCTTAAGGCGTGATGTCTTAAGTGGATGTATTAAGGGGATATGAAGTCATGCAGGAGCATCTTGGGTCCTTGGCAATCCTGCTCAACCAAAAATATGTTTACTTTCAGTTCAGTCTATTCTCTGTCACTCGGCTTCTATTGCTCAACATCCTTGTTGAGTTGCTTGGTCATACTTGTTATTGCTCGGCTTTTCTTTTGCCGAGTGCTTTGTTGCTTGGCTTTTTGCTTCTTCGAGTTGGTTTATTTTGGAATTGATGTTGGTGGCTGACTTCTTTATTTAATTTTCATAGCTGGGATTTATCTTGGGGATCTGTGTGGACCTAAATCTAGGTCTCACCTTTGTATTTGAGTGTCGACTACTTTGTTAGGCTCTTGTATATATTATTTTGTATGTTCTTAGTTTGGTAGCAAGTCTTAGAGCAAGAAGGAAAATGTTAGAATATTAAAGATCTGAGATCTCTGTTATAAGAAGATCAAATTGTAATACACTCTAATGTATATGGTCATAACCAGGAAAGCCTTACAGCCTGGCATGTATTGAGTTTGATTGATTCATGATAAAGATATCTACATTTCTCTTCTCTCACTGTGTTTCTCCACATTATATCTGCAAGGTGGTTGGTTTTTGGTGTGCCCTTGGCCCCATCTCCCTCCCTCCTTGTGTCAAGTGGTATCAAAGAAAGTTGAGATCTGTGGCTCCATCTTGTAAAATCTAAAGATATTTTTTGTAGGGTGGAAGGTTGCAATCTGACCTATAATTGTAGAGAGATTCAAGATGGTTCATAGGAGAGGAAATGTTGATCAAGGTTTGGTTGATATGCTTAGACAAATGGCTGCAATATTGGAAGTTGTTGAGATAGCCCAATGCAGAGGGAGACATCTTGAAGATGTTAGTGATGATGAATTTGAAGAGGTTCAAGGTGAAGTTGCACCTGCACCTATGATGGACCAGGAAGAAGAAAGATTTGTGAGAGCCTTGACAAGCTTGAAGTCCACACCTTATTTTATTCCCCCTAAGTATAGTGGAAAATTAGATTCTGATTAATTGATTGACTAGATCCCTGAGATGGAAAAATATTTTAAATATGAGAATGTTGCAGAAGACAACAAGGTTAAGATTGCAAGCACAAAATTGAAAGGTCATGCATTCTTATGGTGGGAACACCTACAATTGGATAGAAAGAAGAAAGGTAAAGAAAAAATCAAGGTATGGGATAAGATGGTGAACAAATTGAAAGGAAAGTTTCTTCCTTGTGATAACTAGATTAACCTAGTCTGGAGAATGCAAAGTTTGAAGCAGAAGGAAAAGTCAGTCAAAGACTACACTAAGGAATTTTACAGATTGGACATCAGATCTGGACATGTTGAAGATGAAGTGGAAAGAGTTGCGAGATATCTGAATGGCTTGAGAAGTTATATACAAGATGAAATTAGTTTGATCAAGATGGAAGGCATTGAAGAGGCATACCAATTTTCCCTAAAAGATAAAAAGAAGTTGAACAGAAGATATGAAAAAAGACAAAGAGGTAGAGGTGGTAGATTCCCTAGAGGAAGAGGTAGATCTCATGGTGAAAATAGTAGATCTGAACCAGACAAGCCAAATAGAGACACTAGTCAAGACAAAGGATAGACTGAATGGAAAGGTGGAAATTCATACCGAGGAAGAGGTAATTACTCCAGAGGTGGTTATAGAAGAAGAGGGTTCCAAGTAACTTGTTACAATTGTGATGAAGAAGGACACAAATCCTTTGAATGTACACATGCAAGAAAGGAAGGTGGTCATAGTAGCAGAAATGCATTAGTGCAAGAAGAATCATCAAATGAACCTGAGAATCTCATGATCTGAAGGATACTATGGAGTGAGAAAGATAAGGAAGATCATGTCAGGAAGAGTTTGTTCAAAACCAGATGTAGGGTTGTAGATAAGGTTTGGAAATTCATTATTGACAGTGGAAGTTCAGATAATCTGGCATCAGAAGAAATGGTCTCAAAGTTTCAATTAGAGAAGATGAAGCATCCAAAACCCTATCAGATCTCGTGGATCAAAGATGAGAACACATTAATGGTAAGTGAATAATGTTTTGTGAATCTAAAAATTGGAAAGTATTATGACAAGGGGTTATGTGATATTATTCCAATGGATTGTTGTCATATTTTGTTGGGTAGACCTTGGAAATATGATACACATGCTATACATGATGGAAGGTTGAATAGATATTCTATTTGGGTTGATGAGAAGAAGAAAATTTTGTTACCTTTGATTGAAGAATTTGTTGATGAGTTATGTACATCTATGAAAGTTTGTCTAATGGAAGGTAGATAGTTTGTTAAAGATCTAAAAAGAGATGATATTTGTTATGCTTTGATTCCTAACAAACCAAGTAAGAATGAAGAAGATGACATACCTACAGAAGTTGAGAAGTTGTTGATTGAATACAAAGAAATCATTTCAGATAATGTACCTAATGGTTTGCCACCAATCAGAGATATCAGTCACTGTATGGATCTAATTCCTGGAGCTATTTTACCAAATAAAGCACCACATAGGTTGACACCTACCGAGAATGAAGAGCTTAATCGACAAGTTCACAAGTTGTTGAACAAAGGCTTAATCAGAGAAAGTTTGAGTCCATGTGCAGTACCTGCTATGTTGGCACCTAAGAAGAATGGAGAATGGAGAATGTGCATTGATTCTAGAGAAATAAACAAGATCACAGTCAAGTATAGGTTTCCTATACCAAGAATGGATGACATAATGGATTGTTTGAGTGGAGAAAAATATTTCACCAAAATTGATTTAAAGAGTGGATATCATCAGATCAGAATTAGAGAAGGAGATGAATGGAAGACTACTTTCAAGACAAAAGAAGGTTTGTATGAGTGGTTGGTTATGCCTTTTGGTTTAACTAATGCACCAAGTACATTTATGAGATTTATGAATGAAGTTTTGAAGAAATTCTTGAACAAATTTGTGATTGTATACCTAGATGATATTATGATATTCAGTAAAACCAGAGAAGAACATTTGATGCATATTAGACAAGTGCTACAGAGGTTGGAAGAGGAAAAGTTGCTAATAAATCTGAATAAATGTTCCTTCATGAAAGAAGAACTTGTATATTTGGGTTTTGTGATTTTAGTTGATGGTTTGAAGATGGATCCGAAGAAGGTTAAAGCTATATTGAGTTGGCCTACACGTGAAAATGTTACTGAGGTAAGATCATTTCATGGATTGGCAAGTTTTTACAGGAAGTTTATCAGAAATTTCAATTCTATTTGTAATGCTATGACTGAAACAATGAGAGGAGATAAAAGAGAGTTCAAATAGACACATGGAGCTGATAAAATTTTTGAAGCTTTGAAGTTGAAGGTTGTTGAATTACCTATGCTAGCCTTACCTAATTTCAATAAGGTATTTCAAGTTGAATGTGATGCAAGTGGAAGTGCAATTGGAGCTGTATTGACTCAAGAAGGTAAACCTGTTGCTTTCTTTAGTGAAAATATGAATGATGCAAAGAGGAAATATTTTGTTTATGGTCAAGAATTCTATGCTATTGTGCAAGCTATGAAGAAATGGAGGCATTAATTGATGCCAAATGAATTTGTGTTGTATACTGATCATAAGGCTCTACAGTATTTAGGTAGTCAAAATAAGTTGAATTAGAGACATATGAAATGGGTAGACTATTTGCAGAGCTTTAAATTTGTGATTAAGCATAAGAGTGGAGTATCTAATAGAGTTGTTGATGCATTGAGTAGAAGAAGATCTTTGTTGACCTAAATGAGAATTGAAGTTCTTAGCTTTGATGACATGAAGAATTTGTATGAAAATGATCCTGATTTTTTAGAGCAGTGGAGAGTATGCAGAGAACCTATTACTAATCAATCAAGTAAGTATGAAGACTATTTCATTTAGGAAGATATGTTGTTTAAAGGAATTCAGTTATGTATACCGAAAGGATCAATGAGAACTAATCTCATAAAGGAGAAACATAGTAGTGGATTGGCTCGACACTTTGGCATTGATAAAACAATGAGTTTGCTAAAGGAGAGGTATTTTTGGCCTTAATTGTATAAGGATGTTCAAAAATTTGTGATAAGTTGTGGTGTCTGTCAAATTGCAAAGGGAGTGAGTCAGAATACTAGGTTGTATACACCTATTACTGTTCCTGAGAAGCCTTGGAATGATATCAGCATGGATTTTGTTCTTGGACTTCCGAGGATAGCAAGAGGTAATGATATTATATTTTTTGTTATGGATAGATTTTCTAAGATGATACATTTTATACCATGTAAGAAAACATCAAATGCAGTTCATATAGAAGATATTTTCTTTATGGAGATTGTCAGATTGCATGTATTACCAAAGAGTATCATCTCTGACAAAGACAGTAAGTTTGTAAGTTATTTTTGGAGAACACTTTGGAAGAACATGAATACTGAGTTGAAATTTAGTTCTACATTTCATCCATAGACTAATGGACAAAAATAAGTGGTAAATAGAAGTTTGGGTAACCTATTGAGATGTTTGGTTGGAGAAACACCAAGAAATTGGGATTTGATTTTGGCACAAGCAAAATTTTCATACAACAGTTCAGTGAACAGTAGTACTAGAAAGACACCTTTTGAGATTTTTCATGGCACACAACCTAGAGGTATATCAGATTTGAGATACATTGTTGGTGAAGAGAAAAGAAGCGCTGAAGCAGAAGAATTTGCAGAATTTATGATGACATTGCATAAGGATGTAAAGCAGAAGCTGGAGAAAAGTAATCAGAAATACAAAGATGATGTAGATAGATCAAGAAGACATAAGACATTTGAATTTGGTGATGATGTGATGGTTCATCTAAAGAAAGGAAGATTTCCTATTGGAACATATGGGAAACTGAAGATGAATAAATTTGGTCCTTGTAAAATACTGAGGAGATTTGACAGTGGAAATGCTTATGAAATTGAATTACTTGATGACATGGATATATCACCTATTTTCAATATTTCAGACTTGTATGAATATCATGAACCTGATGAAGAAGTGACAATACCAAGTGATTATCCTAAGAAGCAGATAGAGGAAGTTGAGAAGATCTTGAAATAGAGAGTTGGCAGAAGTACAAGAGGAAAAGAATACATGGAATATCTGATAAAGTGGAAAAATAGACCGATTGTGGACTCATCTTGGATTTCTCAATCTAAGTTGGATTCATTTTAGGTTGGACCTGATACATGTTTGGGGAATCATTTCTTTTCAACCCCAGGTGTTTGATGTAGGAGCATCTTGGGTCCTTGGCAATCCTGCTCAACCAAAAATATGTTTACTTTCAATTCAGTATATTCTCTATCACTTGGCTTCTATTTCTCAGCATCCTTGCCTAGTTGCTCGGTCATACTTGTTGCTGTTGCTCAGCTTTTCTTTTTTTGAGTGCTATGTTTCTCGGCTTTTTGCTTTGCTGAGTTGGTTTATTTTGGAATTGATGTTGGTGGCTGACTTCTTTATTTAATTTTCATAGCTGGGCTCTATCTTTGGGATCTGTGTGGACCTAAATCTGGGTCTCACCTTTGTATTTGAGCACCGACTAGTTTGTTAGGCTCTTGTATATATTATTTTGTATGTTCTTAGTCTGGTAGCAAGTCTTAGAGCAAGAAGGCAAATATTAGAATATTAAAGATCTAAGATCTCTGTTGTAATAAGATTGAATTGTAATACACTTTGATGTATATGGATGTAACCAGGAAGGCCTTACAGCCTAGCATGTATTGAGTTTGATTGATTCATAATAAAGATATTTGCATTTCTCTTCTCTCACTGTGTTGTTCTGTAGTGTATCTACAAGGTGGTTGGCTTTGGGTGTGCCCTTGGCCCCGTCTCCCTCCCTCCTTGCGTCATGAAGCTATTCTTAAGGGGATGTCTTAAGGTAAATTGTCTTAAGTGGATGTCTTAAGGGGATATAACTTGTCACTATGTAATATATAAGTAATATACATAATTACATTTGAACCTACAAAGCATACATGTATCTCTAGTTCAAATATGAAATTATAAGACACAATTATATATCAAAACATTTGATCCAAATTTATATATATACCACTCCTAGAACTCAAACTATATAGTAGTTCATTGTATCTCTAGTTCAAATATGAAAGTATAAGCCATAATTAAACAAGTTTCTAAGCCTAAAGCTCCGGATACATATAGTTTGGATCCTCTCTATCTTTTATTATCTCCAAAAAATTCATGTTCTTTAATAGGCAACCTCCACTTTTAGTTGTCATGTCCTTTTTCTGGCATTGTCTCAATTTGTAGCTTTTTATCTATAACCAAGTGACTGTAATGTAGAAATTTTTTGCCAGGCATGTAATCAATAAATTGAACACCTATATTGTCTATCTTTGTTTGCTGATAATAGTGCCTTCAATAACAACTGAACCAGTAGGATACTCTTGTCCATCACCATCTACAATTATTTCTAGAAATTTGTATTTTGCTTTTGTGCATCTTAGTAGATAATAATCTACACCTTTTGTATTCTCAGGATCTACAAACCACAAAAAAAAATATCACCTAGAAATAAATCATCTCATAAAGATCACTTGTCATAAATGAAAATTAAATAAAAGATAAAGAGTGCACACACACACACACACACACACACACACACACATACCTGTAACAACTAAATTAGAAATACATTCATAATCAATTGAATATATAGTATCATGAATGTCTATGTCATTGTCATCATCTTCATAAGGAGGCATTATAATCAAGTATTTGATTTTCCATTGTGAAACATATCCACATGCAATATTCTCACATTGACTATAATTTGCGTTGTTTTTAATACAATCGACACAAAAACATGATTTTTCTCTTACTTGAATCAATGGAGGCTTGTTGTTTCCTGTAGTCATCACTTGATGTAAACTTCTAATGCCAACAATTAATTGATAATTGTAAGGATTAGATTGATCAATATCAGTTACATATACATGTTCGATGACATTCAAGTAGATTTTGAGATCAATGTAAAGCTGACATGATATAACAGTGAAATGCATGTCTTCAATTATAAAATTTAAAAGAATAGGAACACAAGATTTTACCTTTGACTTCCCAAAAATAATGTTTGTTGTCTATTGTATCATGACTGGAAATATGAATTTGGTACCATTCAACAATTTCCTTTAAATTGGCTATGCTATTAACTAAATAATAAATATCTAACTATTATTTTAAAGAAAAATGAAGAAGCTCCAAATATATATACCTTACATGCAAATTAAATTAAGAAATAGATATAAACATTATGTATTCACACCTTTTGTATATGCAATTTCATGTTGGCAAAGTGCATGCTTTACACATGCTACCGCTCCATCATGCTCTCCTTTCCCATGTCCACTTTCAAAAAATTTCAACAGAAACTTAACATTGTGTCTTGCATGTTGCATGGATAGCCAATTTTAGGCTTTGGCAGACGTAAATTGTCTTGTAAAATTATAAATCAAATCAAAACCAATTACAAAAATATGTAAATCAAGAATTTAAATACATACACATGTATGTGCTATGGAATTATATTAAAATTAAATAATAACTTTAAAATGTGAATGAAAATCAATTTCAAACTTTATGTACTTACCTACAAAGCATCAGACCAAATCCAAAGTTGTGAAGCATGTATCTCACGATTCTCAAGATCCTCAAAACAAATTCTAAAATAGTGGGTTGCATAGCTCCTATCATGAACCTTATCATCACTGACATAGAAATGAACCTCATTGATGATAATACGATCATTTGGATCATTAATTTCTACACCATCCAAATCAAATTATGTGTGTCTATAGCTCACTTGTACAAATATTGCTACTTGATCAGAATGATAATATTGAGCTTGAATGTGTGATTGAGGGGAAAATGTATAGTTCTCAAATAAATCTACAATTCAAAGAATACAACCATGTGGAAAACATTTTTTGGAATCACAATATTGTTTAGCTTCCCATCATGCACCATGACAATATTCGATATGTGGATAAATCATAGTACGAAACATGTTCATAAATTCAAGGTAGGGTATTCACTCTCCTTCAATGCAATTTTTTTGGATTCATCTCTTTTCTTAGTTTGGTATGTCTCATATTCAAATCTCTTCCACAAAATTGTCGTTGTAACATCAATAATCTCAATTTTCCATGGAAATTTTTTCAAATATACACAATCAACGCATGCATTTTTTATGCATTGTACATTGAACTCATTTGAATCTTCTGATTTATCACATAAAATAGACTTCACAAATTGTATCGTACTTCCAGGGATGTCCATATTTGGATTAAGTACTACCATATCTTTTTTATATGATTTCAAGTATAGATGAAACTCAACATGATTTTGACAAAAAAAAATTTCACGTACCTTATTTATACGTACAAAGCAAGGGCGCAACATCTCAAACATTCTCTAAAATATTTTCACATTTGAAAATTCTTGTTTGAACGCTTCAAATAGTTCACTCTGTGTTGTATCTATAAAATGTTTTTTGTGTTCAATTTTGTTACCAGTCTCTTCATCTTTCATTTGTATAGTGTCCCCTTTATTAGAAGAAACATGGGAGTGGTTGGTCCAATATTCAATCACCAATCTCTTGATATCTTCAAAAAAAATTTCTTTTTGAGGAAGTCTACAAAATATGTATCCAATTCTTTTCAATAATTTCATCTAGCATATTTCGCATCCTAATATACCTTTGAACAGTTCTTCTAGATACAGTCATCAATTCAGAAATTTATTGAACTTGTCTTCTATGTGACAACCTCTTACTAGAAATTGTAGTCATCAAAGCTCTACGTGCAACACTTAAATCAGCTCCTCTACTTGTCTTATTAATAACATTCAACACATCTTGTAAATTTTTAACTATTGTTTCTTTTACATGAACACCTAAGTTTTTACTATTATCAACACCCAACAACTCCAAAAAAGGATTCATTTCTTTTCTCCTGAATAACTTGGAAAATAATTGTGCTCTTCCAACCACAAATTTCTTCTCAAAATATTTATCCCACATGGTTTTTCAATGCAATTTAATTATGCTTTCAAGTACCATGTGTTTAGATGAGATTTGACTAAAAAGATAATCCTCATTCATCTCCATCAAATTTTCCATTCCTGTTGAAACGTGTCTACCTTAACTACTACCAATTTGTTGAGTTGCATCTTCTTGAACATCAACAAGTTCTTCTTCAACATCAACACGATCTTCATGAACATGAACAGGTTCCTCTTGATTATGCTTTGTATGACCTTTCATTTTTTCATCCCTAATTAGATCATACTTTTTTTCTCTGATCCTTTTATTCCCCATTGTACAAAGTATAGAAGTTTAACTTCCAAATAAACTCCTTAATAGTCCTTCAAAAAAAATGGCTTCAACCTCACAAAAAATGTGTTAAATCTTCAAAAAAAATCTATTGCTTCAATTGGAAGAAATCTAATAAAATAAGATAAAATGATGTTTTTTTTTGTTTTTTTTTTAAATTGAAAAAAAACTTTTTACTTATACAAATCCAAGCGGGTGGTTGCTTGGATGCGACCGCTCGTGGGTCGGTTGTACCCCTGGGAACTCGGCCGAAACCCACTCAGTTGAGTCCACTTATGTGGCAGCCACATCACCAAAAAAAGGAAAATAGTAGAAGTTTTTCTTTCTACATCTGATTTCTCCACCACAAATCCACTTTCTGAAAAAAAACAAAAAATACCCTTTTGTACGACTTAGAGTCGGAGTCGGGAATATGGTGATATGGGTGTTCAAATTTGTTCCAACTCTTTGTGGAAAAATTTGACTTCTATTTGTTGGGAGTGACTCAGGTGTTCTAATTTTATGGGTACTAGCCCATTGAAAATATGGCAGGATAGCTACGTTTTATCGAGAGCTTCGTCTGCGTGCACTAGGTATTGTTTATTTCCTCTCTATTTTTGGTTTTCCCCAATTCTATAGATAAGGTCTCTCATTTTTAATTCATTTCTTAGTTTTATCAGTTGTTTATTGTAGGAAATAAGGCAACAAACATCTAAGAGGGGGGTTTGAATTAGTTGTTTTTGAACTTCAAACCTTCTTCTAACCTTTAAAGGTTTAAGCCCTTATTTCTAATCCAAGTTAATTAGACATGCATACAAATATCATAAACATGTCCACAACACTTGCCACAAAAAACTTTATCACGGAGACCTTGTTAGGGGAAAAACCATAGTGGAGTTGATTAACCACAATAAGAAAATATTGTTAGTAATAACTGAGAGGGGGGTGAATCAGTGGCCTCAAATTAATCCTTAAATCAACCCTTAAAACTTAATACCACAAATTTATACCTCTAGTTATCTTTAGTCCTTTAAGATGAATGCCTCCAAATACTTATATCAATTTTCTACTTTTCAGAATGCTTTGTAAAACCTTCTACTATATTTTTACCGATAAGCAATCTATATATTTACCAAAATACAGTAAATAACTAGTGTATACCGATCAATCCAGATAGCTTATGTGAAATGAAAAATAGTAAAGTAATGAAACATAAACACATAACACATGGATTTTTAATGTGGAAACCCTATTAAGGGAAAAACCACTAGGACTGGTACCCCAAATTTTCACTCCTCTAAAGTGAGCTCGGTGAAGAGCCAACCCTGTTAAAGGTTACAAACACATTGTTAGGTGTGACCTTGTTAGAGGATTTAAATAGATAGTTCATCACTTAGTATATGGCATCTAATGCTACCATCCTTGATCAGACACTCACTTGGCCTGTCAATAGGTATCGGGAAAATCCAATGCTACTTTGTATGATCAAACTTTTTGATACTCCTTGGGATGTATCTCAATTAGAAAATACTTTTAAGTACTGCTCGGTTAAGAGACTTGATGCTTCAATGGTTATTCTGAAACAGTAAATTGATCTGTTCACACATAAAACTTGAATTGTAGATTTTTAGATCTATTGTAAGTGCATTACCTTTCTGATCAACATAATCAATTCAATACCTTTTCTCCACACTATTCTTCTCTGTGATGTTGTATCATTGTTCGTTAGTGCTTGCAGAATCTAGCTCTTTCCTTAGCTTGTTGATCAGGTCTGAATGAAGACTTTCTTCTCCTTCAGAATCTCTTCAACATCTATTCTCTTGTCACTCCCCTTATTCATAATGAATAATATTCTCTTAAAAAGACATGATATTACCATTTCTTGGCTTTCTTGATCTTGGCGTGATCCAAAATTCTTGCAACTTAGATTTAAAGAAAAACTCAAGTTTTATCTCATAGAGATCATCTTGCCAACTAGACAAACCAGTTTTAAATCTTTTACTTAAATCTAGCTTTATGTTATCATTTAAAACAATGATAAGTATTAGTTAAGTCTATATATAGCTCTTGACAGCTAAGAATTTTTTCATTTCTAAACTCTTTGTTCAGTCGGTCAATACTTCAATTAGTCATTAGTGATAACTAATTGTTCTGTCGGTGTGACTTCAGTTGTCTTCAGGATCTCCATCCGTCAGGCAACACTGTAATTATGTCCCTCAGGTTACACTGTGCTTTTCTCGTCAGGTAACACTATGACTTTTCTCATCAGTAATGTTGTGCTTTTTCTCATCGGGTAACATTGGGACTTTTCTCTTTTACTCTATCTTTCAGTGTGCACTCTGTCAGTGTATACAGTCACTTTGTGAATACTTGACTTTTATGCATTACTAATAGCATAGCCTTTGATTCAATGGTTCTTTTTAAGTCTTTAGCAGTATATACATGACCATATAGATTATATCAAGTTGACATCAATGACAATATAATACATTAACTGATTTAATGTCTTGCATGATCATCAACTTAACATCTTCAAACATTCAATCAATTATAGTTCATCAATCTCTCCCTTTGGCATTGATGGCAACACACTACATTATCACACTATATTATCACTAATACAATATGAAATATAACAATTGAAGTTCATCAAACTACTAATCTTATGTACTATAATCAATACAAATATATGGTCCTCGGTAAGCTCTTATAGCTTAGATTTGATTCTTGTAGCTCTCTTTCTATCTTCAATCCCTTCACTGGATGGATGTAGAATATTTCTTTTTCTGATGTGATCTGTTCTCTTCTTGTGTCAAACTCTCTCCCTTTGACTTTTCTTTTCTTTTGATGTCTCTTGTTAGCAATTCTCTTCCTTTGTATGTACTATCCCTTTCTGGTTACATCTCTCCCTTTGGATAATGTGATCATGGATATAATCTCTCTTTAATGTGATAATGGATATAATCTCTCCCTTTGATAGTAATGCCAAACAAATATTTGACAGTAATGTCAAACAGTCCTTTCTATCCATAATATATTCCTTGAATTTCCCAATCCATCAGCAATACAACAAGTTTGGTGTTCAGAAGTAGATAAATACATTATTGTGTATAGATGTATCTTTGATATCCATCTTTTTTCTTGCATCAACATTCAAATTATTTACTGATAATATGTAGGCTGATGCAGCCTTCTAGTCATCTTACTAACCAGTAGACAAGGGTCTGACCCCTAGTCTCTTTCTCAAGTACTTAAATGCATCCTTAGGCAATGGCTTGGTGAAGATATTAGCTAATTGTTCCTTTGATTTCACATACTCAAGTATCACCTCCTTTTCTTGAACTTGTTCTCTCAAATAATGATACTTGATGGCAATATGCTTTGTTTTAGCATGGATGACTAGATTCTTGGAGATTTTTATTGCACTGGTATTATCATAATAGATAATTATTGGTTCAATAATTTTCATATGCATACCTTCCAGTAACTATTTGATCCATGCAATATTTGAGAAGTTTGTAGTAGTAGCAACATACCCTGCTTCTATAGTAGACTAAGAGATGCATCCTTGCTTCTTCCTAATCCATGTGACAAGACAGTCACCCATAAAGAATTCTCCTCCAGATGTGCTCTTTCGGTCATCAATGTTTCCAGCCCAATCAGTGTCGGTAAAGACCTTAAGTTCAAATTTTCCTTATCTTCTATACCATAATCCATATTCCTTGGTATTCTTTAGCTATCTTAGAATTCTTCTCATAGCAGTCAAATGTGATTCCCTGGGATTAGTAGAAAATCTTGCAACTATTCCTACTGCATGTGCAATATATGGTCTAGTATGTACAACATACATGAGTTTTCCAATGATTGATCTATACAAAGTCTGATTTACCTTTGTTGACTTGTCCTCCTTTGTCAGCTTACATCTAGTTGCCATTGGTGTTCCAACTGTTTTGGAATTTTCCATCTTGTATATTTTTCAACACTTCCTTGATGTATTTGGATTGTGTAATCAAAATACCTTCATCTTGTTGCGTGATCTGCAAACCAAGAAAGAACTTGATCTCTCCAAACATAGAAATCTCAAATTCTTTTCTCATTTCATTTGCAAATGATTTTCATAGCATATCATTGCCTCCAAATATGATGTCATCAACAAATATTTCAGCAATCAAAATGTTAGCATCAGTATCTTCCTTTAAATAAAGATTATTTTTTTCACTAGTACTTACAAATCCAATACTTATGAGATAGGAATGAAGTCTTTCATACCAGGCTCTTGGTGCTTGTTTTAATCCATACAAGGATTTGTGTAGTCTACATACCATGTTCCTCTTGTCTGGATCAACAAACCCTTATGGTTTCTCAATATATACCTCTTCCTCAAGTATTATATTTAGGAATGCAGACTTGACATCCATTTAGTATACCTTGAATCCTTTAAATGTAGCATAAGCAAGTAATATTCTTACTCCTTCTAGCCTAGAAACGGGTGCAAAGATCTCTCTATGTTCAATCCCTTCTTCTTGTGCATACCCCTTGCATACTAGTTTTTCTTTATACCAATGGCATTCTTGTCATCTGTTCTAGGTACAAGTGTTCATGTCTTTTTTTTCTCAATCTGCTCAATTTCTTCATTTATAGCACTTATCCATTCATCATTATCAAGTGTAGCATTGATAGATTTTGGCTCAAAATCACAAATAAGACATCTTGTGTTTAGAGACTTACTTCTGGTTCTCATACCATCCTTCTTGTCTCCTATGATATGGTTCTGTGGATGGTTCCTTCTAACATATCTGGCAAGTATAGGCTCAATTATTTTTCTATCATCTTGATCATCATTTTTTCCTTCATTCTGATCTCCATCGCTTGGTACATCATCTTGAGAAATATCCTGATTGTCAGTATTTGCAGCTTGATGCTCGGGTGCAATAATCTATTGCTCAAGACCTCTAGATTGTTGTTCGGGTAGGGTGTCAAGTTCTTCACTCTAAACAAACCTAATGTAGTCATCTCGTTCTTTTGTGCTTTCCTTTTCATTCTTCTCTACAAATTCATCTATCTTTACATTTACAATTTCAATAATTTTGTTAGAGGCTTTATTGAGACATTTATAAGTCTTTCTCTTGGTGGAATACCCTAGAAAAATACCTTCATCACTTTTGGAGTCAAGCTTTCCATTTCTATCATCTTTTAAGATATAAAATTGAATACCAAAGATCTTGAAGTAACTTACATTGGGTGTGTGACCATACCAAATCTCATAGGGTGTCTTTTTGGTGTTTTTATTCAATTGTACTATGTTCAATGTGTAAACAATAGTACTAATAGCTTCCATCCGGAAGATTTGGGTGATGCCTTTCTCTATCATTAGTGTCCTTGCATAATCAACAATGGATATTTTCCTTCTTTCAACAATTCTATTTTGTTGTGGTGTTCTCGGTGCAGAAACCTATCTTTTGATACCATGCTCATTACAATAGTCAGTGAATTCATCTGATGTAAACTCCCCTCCTCTATCTGACCTTAAACATTTTAATTCCTTACCACTTTGTTTTTCTACCATTGCTTTGTACCACTTAAACATCTTAAATGCTTCTGATTTATCTTTTACAAACATGACTATCATCATTCTAGAAAAATCATCAACAAAGAGAATAAAATACCTATCTCCATACTAGCTCTTTGTCCTCATGGGTCCACATAGATCTATATGGCCTAATTCTAGAATTGCATCAGATGTATGGGTTTTTCTTTTGAAACAAGACTTTGTCATCTTACCTTTTTGACAATTTTTGCACATGATATTATCGGGCTTAGTCATCGTCCGTAAGCCTCTGACATTTCTCTTTTTGCTTATCTTTATCATGCTGTCAAATTTCACATTACACAATCTTTTGTGCCACAACAATATGTCTTCATTTCTAGCCATCAAACAAGTGGTGTCAGTATCATTTAGATAGAATAAGTTACCTTTTGTCTTCTCACCAGTACCAATCAGACTTTCTAATTTATTGAAGATCTGTAATGCCCCAGTAGGGAACCCAAGAGAGATTAACCTAGAACATGATACTATGTTTTCCTGAATACATTTTTTTTTAAGTTTACATAAGGAGACATACATTAATACGGAAGCAAATACCATTTATACATATGTCATACACTCACATAGATCACAAGACTCAAGGGTTCCACGACGTTAAATTATGTAAAGTACAACACAACTAACCATATAACAAAAGATTCTATTTGAATAGATATAAAAAATAAAACTTACAAAACCATAATTACAAACCTCATGGATAACCCTAAAACCACCATAAACTCACATCCACTACACATGTCGCAGGATATGTGGTAATCACTCCAATCTACATAATATACAATATCCATATTGGGTATCACATGTGATACCTTGATACAAGATTTACAATAATTAAAGGTAACTACATAATCAATAATGAAGAACATAAAGATCTCATTTGCAAAGAACCATCAAGCACCTGGTACAAGGATGTCGAAACTCAATGGGTAAAGAATCACTACCACCCGTCCATGTAGAACCACAAAGGTCCACCCCACCATGGTGAGGAGATAACAACAGACCCAACTCATATATCCAAAACCAAATAAGGACGTAATCGCTAATCAAGGGATCCTGATAGCTCTCTAATCCAGGTGTACTATACATCATGAAAGGTAAGACTCACTAATCCAGAGGCAACTGACAAGCATAGGAAATATAGAATATGTAAAGGAAGGTGTCATCATGTACGTCTAACCCTTAAGTTTTGTCCTAGAAATCCCAGTGGATCCTGGCACTTAAGTGACCATACATGGTTCTAATGACCTCTCAAAATGAGAAGGCCACTAACTATACCAGATACCCCTCGAGGTGACTAGCATCTTCTCATCCTTCATCTTAGTCTATACTAGCACTCAAGCATGGGTGAGGACACATCTTATCAGTTCATTTTAAGATCTCTCAGTTATGCATTTAGTTATCACTTATTAAGTATACCTACAATAAGCAATCCAAGTAGTCACTTACGGACATAGAACTTATTGCAAGCCACCCCCTACTACACATCTAGATAACCTACCCTAGGCTCACAGATCCTACATAGATCTAGCATAGGTCAAAACCCGAGTATACCTAATCCACTATCCATACATAACAGGAATAGTCACAAAGAGGTACACAATCAGATAACATTATCAAAATGGTTTACATGGTCAGTTTAGGGTAATCACATGAAACACACATGCCATATCATAAACAAAAATGCAAAACACCTCCCAGCGTCTATATACGTTCTAGGGCAATCTAAAAGCCCTGTCACCCATAACATATAGAAATAACCTATTAGGAAAGGAAAAAATTTTACGCTATGCAAAAGACATCAATAATTCATAATACATAACAATCAAGATGATATAAACAATTTTCACAATAATTGTGCAATATTCATCTAAAGGATTATGTTAAATTTAATAACAATTTGATTTTACGTTCCCTTCTATCAGTTTTAAAAACCATAATAACTTCCCTATAATAACCATCAACTAAATAATGATCAAATCGATCCACCCTAAATAAATAGTTCATTTCTGAATTCTAATAACCTTAATTAAATTACATTTAATTAACACTAAATAAATTACATTTAAATAGTATTAAATAAATTAATTCAAATAAAATTAAAGAACCAAATTGAATTATTACTTAATAAGAAAAATCCAATAACATTTATCAAATTTTAATTATAATATATTCATCTTTTCTAATCCAAAAATAAACATATTATAATATAAATTAATCATATTATGAATTACATATAATATAAATTAATTATATTACAAACTAAATATAATATAAACTAATCTTAATATAAATTAAATATAAATTAATTAAAAACTTATATTAAATAAATTAAAAATTAAATTAATTCATATAACATAAATTAATTTAAATAAAACAAAACAATTTAACACATGGGGGTGGCGGGCCCCACGCCCCCCCCCCCCCCCCGTCTCCACTTAAAACATCGCACGGGCTACCTTTGGCAGTCCCATGACTGCCACAGCAATCCACAACTGCCGAGGCAGGTGCGAGTACTGTTGCATACAGCACAGGGTAAGGATTGGTGGGGTGGGACCCACCGCCCCTCCCCAAAAAAAATTTTTTTTAAAAAAAATTAATTGAATATTTTTTTAATAACAGTTTTTTTTAATAGTTTTTTTTTGTTTTTGAATATTTCCGAAAACAGAAAGATGACAATTCATTTCCTTTTTTGTCTTTTATTCATTTTTTGTCTTTTTTAGAATTTTTAATTTACTGGTGAACTTTTTAATAGACTATATTTTTCAGAGATTTGTTTTTTTTCAACTAATTAAATTTTTTTAAAGAGAATAGATTCTTATTCTAAAATTTATTTTTCTATTATAGTCTAAACTATAGGCAGTTTGATTTTCTCAATAAATAGGTCTTTCCATGTACATTTTTCCTCCGAATTTTGGCAGCATAACCGTACTGTGCCAAGTTTTCAAATTTTCTAAAAATCTTAGATCTAGGGTTTTCTAAAATACCCTTTTTAAGAAAATACGTAAAAGACCTAATTATGGAAAATGTAAATGATCTCAAACATATAGAAAGCACAAAATTTCACAAATTGAATTTACAAAGGGGTTTTTATCAAACCCTACCTCAAATCCACCAAAAATTGACAAAGGAGCTTTGTGAGAAGATGAAGAATCCCAAAGCCTCTGAATCCAATTTCGAAAGAAAATCTGAAACCACGAAGCCTCCCAAGCCAATATCTCCACAAATCCTCAAGCCTCCAAGCACACACAAAATTCACAAAATCTCAACAAACAATAGGAACACACCAAAAATTCTCTCCCAAATTCCTCTCTCAAAAATGTCTTCACCAAAAACCTATTATGATAGAATGAGAGGAGAATTCTCCTAAAGAGAATCAACTTCCCCAAATTATGAAAAACCCTCATGACAACACACCAGTTAACCCCTAAAAGTACTCAACTTAAAATTGAAAGTAAATAACAATTATTAATTAAAAATATCTATTTACTTGCACAACTCAACTTTGACTTATTAAACCAAGTTGCATTTTGAATTCAAACTCATTTTCAATAATTAAATTGCACATATAATTAATTAAAATATATATTAAATAGATTAATTATTTAAAGCACACTTATCCATGCAATTAAATATTTAATTATTTAATAATGCATAAAAGCTAATATAATTCAAATTTCCAATTTTAAATATTCAATTAAATTTCAATATTCAATAATTTGCAATATAATTAATTTTCCAATTAAACATAGGTATTTAATTAATTTTCAATTAATTAAATACTCTATATTTAATAATTAAGTTCAATAATAATCAATTTCACAAATACATGATAAATCACCCAATATCACAACACTTAATTGAAAACACTCAAAATCAACCCAAACACATAACAAGATAGGATCCATGGATTTACGTCAACTAGAGGAATCTAGTTAGGTTAGTCAAACTGATACTCGTCCAATACTTAGGACACTAGGCTTAGGTTAGGGTTTTGGATTTGTATGTTACCTCCCCTCTTTACCATTGAGATGAATGTATGGGCATGCTCACTCATGTCTATTCAGGGAAGATGATGCCTTGTACCTGCAACCATGTCATCAAAAGAACACGTATGTACATACAATATAATATTGCAAACAATGATAGGGATCATTCGAACGTGTGGATCTCACAAAGCAAGTAACTACGTCTCTGTCCTTTACCACAACAACATGTCACAAGTACATCAACATATAAAACAACCATACACATGCAAGTATGGGGTAAGTACATCATAATATGAAATCAATATATAATAATCATCATGATAATATCATCACATGTATCTATGTGTTGGTGCTCAAATCAACAGATTGGATTTCCTATGGACTTTCCAATACAATGATGGGAAACCCAAGTGATTTGGCCAACTAACAAGTTTAAACTTGGGGAAAGGTTGAAACTTCTGCAATTCTGGCTCTACAGAACCAAGGCTGGTAGGCCTACACCTTAAACTTATCCTTTAAGGATTTTTATAGAAGATAATGAACATTTAAATCTCTTCTTCACAAGTATGGCAATTTACTTTGAAAGGAATCGAACTGTAATCAATTGTAATATAAAACTACAAACTGAATGCTTTGTGAGATTTGTAAAGAATTCTTTGTAAAAATTGTGTATATATAAATGAATGAATTTTAGAATATCCCAACAACATGAAACAATTAATCAAATGTCTATCTTCCATAAAAATTAGATCAGTGCCTATATCAACTTGGGCAATAGAGTCAATCCAACATTCAATCCTATGTACAATTTTGCAAGATGGTATTCAACCATCAACTATCTGACTGCTTTAGATGAAGATAAGATTAAAGTCTATATTATATCCTTGTAATTTCAAATGATTTTACCTCCTATGGTTGGGAGACCAGATGAACAAGAAGTCGTAAACAAATTAATTTATCACACACTTCCTGATATTCAAACAATGATATGAGACAATAACTCTTCTGCATAAGAAGCTCAAAGACAAAAATTGAAATTCCTTCAATAATTTCAAAGGACTAACTGAATGAGAATTGAAACCTTGAGCCAAGAGAGGCAGAAAACACTTATCTTTTATTGATTATCAAAAAATAGGTACATAAAAATCCATGTTTAGTTGTGATCAAAACTAAAACTATCTGAAAGATGAAAAAATATCACCACTAGACCTCTAAAGACCAACCTGCATTGATCCTAGTATCCTTATTTATACAAAGTTGAAAGGATGTGAACAAGCTTCAGATCAATGCAACGGTTCATCTACTAAACCTAATCCCTAAGATCAACAACTAAATAGCCAAAATTACAATAAAGGAATAATTTATCATTCTTATGAACAGTTATCGACCAAAGCGATAATAATATCATAATAGTTTATTTATAATTTGTTAAGAATCTCTAATATCCTTTTGACTTATGCATGGTAAATTAATGGTCAGTTTCATGCCTTTGATCTTTATCTTTCATCCAGATTGCTTCATTTTCATTTTATTACCTGTGAAACCCTGCATGCAGACAATGTCTACGTATCAAATATTAATCAAAACCCTTAGTCGATGAAATAATAATATAAAAACATGTAGAGACAAATAAAATCCAAGTCATCTGATGCCACTTGGGCTTTTTTCCTTTTCATCATCTGAGACACATGGCACAATCTCACAATCCCTTAGTGGGTAACTATCATGCATATTTTCATCGCGAGTGAATGTTGATCACAGATCAGACATGAACTACATCATTGATCTTCTAACTTGCCCAGTCTTTACATTAAACTCTGGTTCTCTTTCCAGCAACCTTGCAACTGCATAGTCTCCTTATCGCTGAATGATCTTGACTTTTCAAACTTTATCTGGCTATCACGTGACTACCGCAGATCTTCATATTTAGTCATTCAGTCTTTCAGTGGGGCTGGGACATGTTTTTTAATCACATAATGCCTTAATGGGTAATCACCATGCATCTTAAATTTAAGCCATTACGTTGACCGTCTGATCAAAAGGTATTTGTCTACTTTTTACCTTAACCCATGGCTTTAACCTTAACTGCAGCTTAACCTCGGGTTTCTTCGAAGACCTAGTGACTGAGCAGTCTCATGATCTCTAATCACTTTCCTTAACTACAGTTATATCTGGAGACTATGCGACCAAAAGGATTTTAACCTTACTGAAGTCCAACTGGAGTTAAGCCTGTAGTTACACATTTACAATAGTCTCAAAGTCGTGAGAAGATTATGTTAACTCATGATTAATCTTGAGATAACCTGAGCACCGTCAGATTTAAACATGCCCAGATTAAAATCAACGAATATCGCTAAGTCTCTGAATGATATCAAATATTGCATGTTGATCTAGAGATCATGCGACTATCGCAGGATTGAATCTTCATCAATGGTCACGACTTAATTGCTGAATTTTCATCTTAACCCTGATATCATCTAGAGATCACGTGAATCAAGGAGAAAAGTAACCCTACTAATAACTCTGAGTTTGATCAAGAGATAACGCGACTGAATGGTCTCGAAATCGAAAGAAGATTTCATTAACCTGCGGTCTCTCAAAGGGATATTAAGACGAGATCGACGACTCATATTAAGTCACTCAATGATAGGAGCATATTCTTTCTACTTTAGAGGTCATAAAGTAATTTTAAAATGAATATTTAAACTGCAAAAAGGGGCCAATGGCTATATTTATAAATTCAAATGTATACAAGCCATTTAAAACATAGAAAATAGAAGATTTAACAAGGAAATGTAAGGAATTAAATAGGATAAATGCATAAGATAGAATAATTTTAATAATATAATTATGAATGGAAGGAGGAAAAACAAGCATAAATCAAGATAATAATGCAGAAAATACTTCCCTGAATTATTTAACCATTCAAATTTGGTTTTAAATTTGGGTTCCACTAGTGGCACTTTCTGGAGATGTGTGTTCATACTTGGACACAAAAAGAGCTCAGTTATCTCTGGAGAAGTAGACCAAAAATAGAAAACAAAGAACAATATGAAAGAAAAAAAACAAAAAACTCAGAAATAAAAGATGCAGGGTTAGGAAAACTTCTTGTTTTCAGGAGAAGAATAGTTTCAAATATTGAGCATGAGTTGGAAATTCTTGAACATGACCCTCTGTATCTTGTAATAGGTAACTCCTTTCTCCTAAAT
Organism: Thuja plicata; assembly: GCA_018584345.1. Classification (NCBI taxonomy): domain Eukaryota; kingdom Viridiplantae; phylum Streptophyta; class Pinopsida; order Cupressales; family Cupressaceae; genus Thuja; species Thuja plicata. The sequence continues at coordinate 482,382 of MU224542.1, read as the reverse complement.
TATAAAAAATTAAATAGGGTCCAAGTCATAAACCTTCAAATTTTCCATGCTTTCCCTTATCTTGATCTTTAGCATTCCATTTTAACACCCAATCTCCTTTCTGAAAGTTTTTATCCTTAGTTCTCTTATCATGTAGCATTTTCATCTACAAATGTTTCCTTACATTCTCTCTTTGTGCATCCATTCTGATTTGATCCAGTTCTGTAAGCTGATCCATTCTATTCTCCCTAAAATTTATGTCTTCCAGTTGTTCCTTTCTGACAAATTTATATATAGGAAGAAGATTGTTCAATGGTAATCTAGCTTTTTTTTCATACACCAATTCATAAGGAGAAAATCCAGTAGATTTCTTAACTGTTATCCTATCTACCCAAAGTGCAAGGGGTAATTTGGAATCCCATGCCCTTTTGTTATTGCTAACCATTCTCTTAATGATTTTTAGTATGTTCTTATTACTTGATTTGACCTAACCATTTCCTTTTGGGTGGTAAGGGGAGGAGTATGACAAGTTAATACCATAATTATTGCAAAATTTAGAAAATTCCTTGGATCTAAAACACATACCATTATCACAAATAATTTTGCAAGGAATGCCAAATTTTTTTAGTATATTTTCTGTTAAGAATTTTATAACCACCTTGCTTGTCGCTTGTCTATAGGTTATGGCTTCAACCCATTTTGTGAAATAATTTGTTGCAACAAGAATCCATTTATGTTACCCACTACAAGCATCAATAATCTCACCAATAAAGTTTATCCCCCACATTTGGAAAGTTTCTTCAGTTGACAAATATCTAAGGGGTAATGCACCATCATATTTTAATTTCCCTGAGAACTTTTGACAGGCTTCACACTTTCTAACACATGTATAACTGTCTTAAAAAACATGTGGCCAGTAATATCCAGCGTGAAGTATTTTATGGGTGGTGATTCTTGCTGAAAAATGACCCCCACACACTCCATCATGTAGCTCCTTCTAAATGGCATCTGCTTGGTGCATGTCAAGACAAAATAAAAGGACATCTTCTCTATTTTATAGTACAAGTCTCCTTGAATCAAAACATACCTTGATGCTTGCAATTTTATTGTCCTCTTTTGATTTTCATTTAAGCTTTCTTGGCATTTCATGTGCTTAAGGAAATACACTATATCAACATACCAAGGACACTTTTCAATACTTATCACTGATTCCTCAGTGCTTACCAGATTTATCTGGATTGCTTCAAGATTTGATTCTGCCATAAGTTTTGCATGACCCTATCCTCTAACCAATTTTGTTATTTGGATCTCCATATCAAACTCTTGAATTTGATTCACCCACCAGCATCTTCTACCTGTTACTTTAGATTGCTTAAATATATCTTTGATCGCAACATTTGGCACATAAGCTATCACTTTAGCTCCTAGCAAGTATGGCCTAAAATATTTTACTACTTTAACTAGAGAATAAGCCTACTTCTCATTTATATCATAATTTAGCTCTGCTGCTTGAAGGGTCTTACTAAAAAATTCTATTAGTTTTTCATAACCCTCATCATTTTTCTGTAACATAACTGCAGCAATGGTATGATATGATGCAAAAGAAAATAGTTGAAAAGGCTTTGAAAAATCAGGTGTCTTAAGGACTAGAGCTTCCTTAATAGCCTTCTTGATGTTAGTAAATACTTATATGGCTTCAGTAGACCATTTAACTTTTACACCTTTCTTAAGCATCTTGGCAATAGGTTTAATAATCTCTGCAAAGTTAGGGACAAACCTTCTTACAAAATTTATCTATCCAAAGAAAGATTGAATCCCTTTAACATTTTTAGGAATTTGAATCTTATATATAGCTATAATCCATTCAGGATCTGTTCTTACACTATCCTTTGATACAATGTGACCAAGAAGCTTTCCTTTAATAACCCCAAAATGACACTTCTTAGGGTTCAAAGATAGCCCATATTCTAAAGCTCTTTTGAAAATTTGCTCCAATTGTTTGCAATGATCATCTGCCCTTTTGGAGTAAGCAATTAAATCATCTTGATATACTACCATGATGAGATCAATCAAACCATCAAAAGCCACATTCATTTCTCTTTGGAAATTTTATCCTACATTGGTTAATCCAAAAGGCATTCTTGCATACACATAAGTACCCCAAGGAGTGGTAAAGGTTGTTTTATATTGTTCTGATTCCTTGACCTTCACTTGGTTGTACCCTGAGAACCCAACCATCATAGACAATAATTCATTTCCAATAACTTTCTGTAAAAGAGCTTCCATATTAGGTAATGCATAATTATCTTTCAAGGAAGATATATTTAAGTTTCTAAAATAAACACACAACCTTATATCTCCATTCTTTTTTCTAACTGGGACCAAGTTTGATACCCATGTAGAATGTCTTATAGGCACAATTATTCCTGCATCCCTCATTTTCACAAGTTCTTCTCTCATCTTAGGAGCTAATATTGGATTTATGGGACATTGTCTTTGTCTGAAAGGCTTTGCATCTAGCTTTAGAGGGGTTTCATGCTAAAATAAATCCTCTCGGTAGGCTTTAAGATCATCATAGGACCATGCAAAGATGTGCCTATATTTTCTTAATAACTTATCAAATTAGCTCTGATCTTGGGAGTGAGCCTTTTTCCTATAAATACTTCTCTAGGAGTAAGATCATTTCCCAAGTTAATTTTTTCAATCTCTTCATATTCATTACTTATCTTACCCCTTTTTAAATTTTCTTGATCATCAAAAACTCCTTCTAATGCAACCAAACCTCTGGGAATCTTGTTTGTCTTTAATTGAAAAATTTATTTTTGAAACAAGGTTTCCTTTCCATCACGGTTCTCTACATAACCATTCCAGTCTATGCACTGATCTTCATATTTGTCTTCATTAACCTGAAATTTGAGGAGGTCTCTATCATCTTCAAAAAACTGCCAATTCTGCACATTGTCAAGAACTGATGGTCTATTTTTTTATCTCAACCTACACAATCTCATCAAAAGGGATATCAATCTACTTGATGGCTATATTAGCCATCAAGTCTGCAAGAAATTTTTCTAATCTTTCTATCCACTTAATTGAAAAAACATCAAAGAATTCAACTAAATCCCAAACTAGATTTCTATACTGGTTTAACTTAGGATTCTTAGTGATGAATCTATTTCTAACTTGAGAAACGATTAGTTCAGAGTCACCACAAATTGAAAGCATCTTAATACCATATGATTTTTCAATATTTAAACCAAGAATTAATGCTTTATATTCTGAAACATTATTTGTGCATTCAAAATTAAGTAAGAAGGAAATTTTTAAGATCTTACCACATGGGGACACAAAAGTGACCCCAGCACCATTACCTTCTTTACTGCATGCTCCATCAAAATTCATTCACCAAAGTTTATCTTTATTTTTCCTGCAAATGCACTTCAATGGGATTATCAATTTTCAATATTGGTTTAGCAATACTTACTTGAAAATTGTCCATGTCTGAATGGAAAAAATTTATATTTTCCATCCCAATGTCTTTATCAATGATATATTGAGATCTAGGCTCCCTATAAATTTTTACTTCCCTGCCATTCACTGGAATAGTAGCATAAGATAGATCCAATTAAATATGACCACCTACTAGGTTAGACCATTGCCTAGATAAAAGCATTCCATAATAAGCAGGCACTTCAACAACAATGATATCAGTTTTATATGAAATTTTAGGACATGAAGGAAATTTAAATTCTACATCTTTCATGATACCAACAACAGGTATAGATCTATTGTCCATAGCGTAGCATTTTCCATAAGCTATATCCACCTTCATTCCAAGCTCTTTCATGACTTCTGCAGGCATAATGTTCACTACTGCTCCTGAATCTATCATACAATTCTTAAGCAGTTTCTTGTTAATTATCAAAGTGAGATAGAAAGGATCCATGTGTGTTCCATTTTGAGAAATAGAAGTTCCTAAATAAACCATAGGAGGATCTTCATTTACTGCTCTTTGATTAAGTTCCTCATTTAACACATTACCTATATTAGACAATACCTTTATAGTTTCATCTTTAAATTCAGGTACTTTCATCATTTCTAACAAACCAATAGAATTTTTTACCTATGATAAAGCATTAGATATAAAAGAAATATTATTTGGAAGAGACTTACTGACCATTGATTTCTCTTTTTCCAATTTAGGTTCTTGATGAGAATATACCTGTTGACCTACTTTTGCATCATCATCTTTGGTTCTTTTTATGTCAGGTTGACACACCTTCTTCTTTGGTGTTTTGATAGATGGTCATATTGGCTTTCCCTGATTAGCATTTACTGTTCTATTCCTTGGTTTGTAATTACTCCTTGCTTCTTCAAGTTTGCAACAGTATATGCTTCCTTTTCCTCATTTGTTAATCTTCAGATAACTGGTGTTTTTCCTTGTTGTTTGTCACAATGATATATTCTATTCAGATCTTCATGGTAAACATATTCCTCTTCAAAAGAACTGTAATCGTCTCTTCCCAACATTGGTTCTAATGAAACATTATTCACTGCAGGTTGCTGCTCATCATTCTCATCTTCCTCTTCTTGAAATCTCTGGGCCACAACACAACCATCAGGGGAATGTGGTAGATTACAAGCACCACACCAAGGATATTCTTCCACAAAATGATTGTTTCTTTTCAATGGATCAGATGTCTCCTTAGCATAAGACTTCTTTTTAGGTCTTCCATCTTTCCACTCAGTCTTATATGGCATGTCTTGTAATCTAAATCTTTCATTTCTAGGAAATGGTGGCCTGTCATTTTTAGGAAATGATGGTCTGTCATTTATGCCTTGTTTTGAATTCAAGTTCTTTAGCATATCCATAATATCTTTTAAATCATTCTTTTCAGGAACTTTTGGATTATGCAATTTAACATCACTTCTTTTATCTATCCTTCCACTAGCCCTTCTATTGTTTTCAACGTTAGAACCAATCTTGAAAGCTTGTTGCAATGTTGTAGGTCCTTGTGATCTAATTTCATAATGCATCTTACTATCAAATGCAGTTAAGTAGAAATCAATCAGAAAAGAATCTGCAAGCCTTATATATCTTGGAATTCTATTTAGAACTTTATTAAACCTCTTATTAAATTCTGCAACTGATTCATTAAAGTTCTTTTTAATACTAGTTAATTCATGAGATGCAAAAGATGTATCATTATGATCACCAAATTATTCAATAAATTGATTCACAAAATCACACCAGCTTAAAATGGATCCATCAGGTAACCCTCTATACCATTCAGAAAAATCTTTAGTTAATTATTGGACAAACAACTTCATAAAAATGTCTTCATGGTTTCCATCTAAATCTTCAATAGTGTTCTTCAAATTTATGGTATGTTGTTTAGCAGATTCCACTCCATTCTCTAAAAATTTTGGAATAGCATTCCTCAAATCACTTGATATGGTATTTGGATATCCAACTATCCCACTTAAATCCAATTGTCTATATCTTTCCACCACTATCAGAGCTCTTCTTCTATGGCCCATGTTGTGGTTGTTTCCATTCTGACCTCTTAGATTTTGTTGATCCATGCCATGGTGATTTTGTCCACTTCTATGACCATTACCCATTCTTTGTTGTCTAGGATTACCTCGGTCATAGTTTTCTGCATTATTTGGTTATCTCCAATAATCATTTCTTCCACTGTTATTATGGCCTCTCTCATGTCTTCCTCTATTATCAGGTTCAAATAATGGATTTGTGTGATCATTGTTAAAAATTGGTTCTCCATTTTTTCTATCAGGAGGATTGGATTTTGGTTGCCCATTACCTCTTGATATATCCTTTTCTCTTGTCTTCTCCTCATCCTCAAATACTGAATCCAACTCACTTCTCCTTATTTCTAAATTTTCCAAGGATTCATCAGGTAACCTTTTCATAGCTCTCAATAAATTTGGATTCTTTTTCCCATATTCACTTAGTTTACTCAATGTAGAATATAGGAAATTGTCTTCTTCATCATACTCTTCTTCTATTTCTTGAGCTGAATTCTGATCATCTTCATAGCCAAAGGGATTTATAAACTCTTCTGAGTCAAAAATAGTTCCCATTATTAAAACTAGTAGTTTTCCTATCAGGAAACCTTCTATGTCTGGTATACATCTTATCAACAACCTCTTTCTTACTTCTTTTTAAGCTTTTCTGTCAATCTAATTCAATTTGATCTGGATACAAGGATCTTCTACCCAACATGAATACTTACATTCATCAAGGTATAATCACATCCAAATTTGTAGAGTTGCCACCTTCTTTTTAGAAGGAAAGTACTGCTTGCTGGTCTTCTGGATTCTTCCTTCCAATAGAGTGTACAATTTGTTAAACAAGCTCTCTAATCTACAAAATCTGAAATTCTAAAAAAATGTCCCCAGCAGAGTCGCCAATCTGTTCTATGACTCAGATGGGGCAAACTAAACAATCCAATATTCAATAGATAATCACTAGAGCCTCTAGGTACAATTGAGAATTATCTTATGAAAAATTCCCCAGCAGAGTCGTGAATTTGTTGGTGCTCAAATCAACAGATTGCATTTCCTATGGACTTGCCAATCCAATGATTGGAAACCCAAGTGATTTGGCCAATTAAAAATTTTAACCTTGGGGAAAGGTTGAAATTTCTACAATTCTAGCTTTACAGAACTAAGGCAGGTAGGCCTACACCTTAAACTTATCCTTTAATGCTTTTTATAGAAAATAATGAACATTTAAATCTCTCCTTCACAAGTATGGCAAGTTACTTTGAAAGGAATCGAACTGTAATCAATTGTAAGATAAAACTACAAACTGAATGCTTTGTAAAAATTATGTATATATAAATGAATGAATTTTAGAATATACCAACAACATGCAATAATGAATCAAATGTCTATGTTCAATAACAATCAGACTAGTGCCTATATCAACTTGGGCAATAGAGTCAATCCAACATTCAATCATATGTACAACTTTGCAAGACAGTATTCAACCATCAACTATCTGAATACTTTAGATGTAGAGAAGATTAAAGTCTATATTATATCCTTGTTAGTTCAAATGAGTTTAACTCCTATGGTTGGGAGACCAAATGAACAAGAATCCATAAACAAATTAAGTTAGATCACACACTTCTTGATATTCAAACAATGATATGAGACAATAACTCTTTTGCATAAGCAACTCAAAGACAACAATTGAAATTCCTTCAATAATTGCAAAGGACTAACTAAATGAGAATTGAAACCTTCAGCCAAGAGAGACATAAAACACTTATCTTTTATTGATTATCAAAAAATAGGTACATAAGAATCCATGTTCAGTTGTGATAAAAACTAAAACTGTCTAAGAGATGAAAAAATATCACCACTAGACCTCTAAAGACCAACCTGCATTGATCCTGGTGTCCTTATTTATACAAAGTTCAAAGGATATGAACAAGTTTCAGATCAATGCAATGGTTCATCTACTAAACCTAATCCCTAAGATCAACAACTGAACAGCCAAAATTACAATTAAGGAATAATTTATCATTCTTATGAACAGTTATTGACCAAAGCGATAACGACCAAAGCGATAATAATATCAGAATAGTTTATTTATAATTTGTTAAGAATATATAATATCCTTTTGACTTCTGCATGGTAAATTAATGGTCAGTTGCATGCCTTTGATCTTTATCTTTCAACCAGATCACTTCATTTTCATTTTATTACCTATGAAACCCTGCATGCATGCAGACAATGTCTATGTATCAAATATTGATCAAAACCCTTAGTCGATGAAATAATAATATAAAAACATGTAAAGAAAAATAAAATCCAAGTCATCTGATGCCACTAAGGATTTTTTCTTTTTCATTGTCTGAGACACATGCCACAATCTCACAATGCCTTAGTGGGTAACTATTATGCATCTTTTCATCGCGAGTGAACGTCGATCGCAGATCAGATGTGAACTGCATCGTTGATCTTCTAACTTGCCCAGTCTTTACATTAAACTCTGGTTCTCTTTCCAATGACCTTGCGACTGCATAGTCTCCTTATCACTGAATGATCTTGACTTTTCAAACTTTATCTGGCGATCACCCAACTAGCATCTTCATATTTAATCGTTCAGTCTTTTAGTGGGGCTGGGACACGTGTTGCAATCACATAATGCCTTAATGGGTAATCATTGTGCATCTTAAATTTAATCCATTATGCTGACCGTCTGATAAAAAGGTATTTGTCTACTTTTTACCTTAACCCATGGTTTTAACCTTAACTGCAGCTCGACCTCGGGTTTCTTCAAAGACTTGGCGACTGAGCAGTCTCATGATCTCCAATCACTTTCCTTAACTGCAGTTATATCCGGAGACTATGTGACCAAAAGGATTTTAACCTTACCCAAGTCCAACTAGAGTTACGCCTGTAGTTATGCATTTACATTAGTCTCAAAGTCATGAGAAGATTATGTTAACTCATGATTAATCTTGAGATAATGCGACCACCATCAGATTTAAACATGACCAGATTAAATCAACGAATATCACTGAGTCTCTGAATGATATCAAATATTCCATGTTGATCTGGACATCATACGACTACCACATGATTGAATCTGCATCAACAACCATGACTTAATTGCTAAATTTTCATCTTAACCCCGATATCATCTAGCGATCACGTGACTGAAGGAGAAAAGTAACCCTGTTAATAACTTTGAGTTTGATCAAGAGATAATGCAATTGAATGGTCTCAGAATTGGAAGAATATTTCATTAACCCACGGTCTATTAGGAGACTTGGTGACTATCGTTGGATCAAAGGGGATTTAGACGAGATCGATGGCTCGTATTAAGTCGCTCAATGATAGGAGCATATTCTTTCTGATTCGGAGATCACGCGACTAAGGCATTTTCAAAGGTGCCAAATAAGATAGGATATTCCCTGCCAAGGTCATAAAGTAATTTTAAAATGAATATTTAAACCGCGAAAAGTGGCCAATGACTATATTTATAAATTCAAATGTATACAATACATTTAAAACATAGAACATAGAAGATTTAATAGGAAAATGCAAGGAATTAGATAGGATAAATGCATAAGATAGAATAATTTCAATAATTGAATTATGAATGGAAGGAGGAAAAACAAGCATAAATCAAGATAATAATGCAGAAAATACTTCCCTGAATTATTTAACCATTCAAATTTGATTTTAAATTTGGGTTCCACCACTATGCATATGATAAATCTGTAACATCATAATTTGAAATCACCATCAAAGGAAACAATAATAGCTCACATGAAATATATCCTAAAATAATTTGGCCAATAAACTGAAATAATTGCCTAAAAGAGTACAGCATCAGAAACTGAAAGCAAAATATGAGTGGGTATTACATCCACCCCCCTAGGATTAGGCTTACTCCTAGAAGCCCATAAACAAGTAGGGATATAAATCCCATAATCTAGCTACATCCTTCTAATTCATTGAAGACTCGTCATTTTGGTCCCATTGGAACCTTACCTTCTCTATGGTGCGATCCCTGAGGGTCCCACCCCGGTGCTCCAATATACGTATTGGCTCCAGAGCCAGTTTCCCGTCCTTGACCTGTTATGAATTCCAATCAAGTACATGCATAATGTCAAGAATATATCTCCTAAGAACTAAAATGTGGAAAACATCATGGATGTGTGATAGGCTAGGTGGCAAAGCAAGACAGTAAGCAACTGGTCCTATCCTCTCTAGGATCTCAAATGGTCCCAAAAAGCGAGGTGCCAACTTTGAACCCTTTCCATAATGGATCAGACTCTTCCATGGCTACACTCTTAGGAACTCTCTATCTCCAACTACAAACTGTTTATCCACCCTGTGAGCATATTCATACTTCTTATGTCTATCATCTATAGTCACCAAATGCTCATGTATCCGCACTACCTGTTGCTCCATGTCTCAAAGCATCTCTAGACCAAGAAGAATGTGTTCTTCCAATATGTTTGAGCTTAAAGGTGTACAACAAGGAAAGCCATACAATGCCTAAAAAGGTGACATGCCAATAGAACTGTGATATCCATTATTATACGCAAACTCCACTAGGTACAAGTAGTCCTTGCAGTGAGTCTGTCTATCCATGACATACATCCTCAACATGTCCACAAGAATCTGGTTCACCCGCTCTGTCTATCCATCAGTCTCAGGATGGTACGCTGAACTAAAATTTAGCTGAGCACTAAGATTATGCTATAATGATGTCCAAAAAGCTGAGGTAAATATAGGGTCTTGATCCAATATAATCTGGAGAGGAATGCCATCAAGTCTCACGATATCTTGCATGAAGACCCTAGCTATGGAAGTCGTTGTATAAGATGATCTCATAGCAGATAAATGAGCCACCTTGGTTAACTGATCAACAGTCACCATGATAGCATCATGTCTCTGAGGATTCAAAGGCAATCCAACAATGAAATCCAAAGAAATAATATCCCACTTCCAAGATGGAATGAGATTCAGCTATAGAAGCCCTGCTGGATGATGAAGATCTTCCTTGACCCTCTGACACTAAGAATCTAGCCAGAAAGTCTGCAATATCCTGCTTCATACCATCCCAATGGTAGAGTTGTCAAACATCTGCGTTCATCTTCTTGACACCAAGATGTGCCAAATAGGGTGCACAATGAGCCTCAGATAACACTAATGTACGCAAATCATCCAATGGTGGTACATAGATCTAGCTAGAATGACACAATAGACCATCTAACTCCAAAACATAACCTGAAAATCTTCCGTCCAAAGGTCTCCCTGACTTTATCTCTACCTTCACCTCCTGATACAAGGTATCTCTAGGAAGTGACTAGAGAATCCTACTCCTCAAGTCCACACTAAGAGTCAATGCTAGAATGGCCTATCGCTTGCGACTCAATGCATATTTAACTACATTTTCATTGCCCTGAATATACTTTATCTCAAAGTCATATTTGCAAAGGAACTCCATCCACCTTCTCTATCTAGAATTCATATTAGGTTGAGTAAAGATGTACTGAAGGCTACATTGATCTCTATGAAGCTCGAACCGATGTCCCAATAGAAAGTGTCTCCACTTTACCAATGCATGGACAACTGTAGATAATTGAAGATTGTGCATAGGTTAATTAAGCTCATGATCCTTGATTTTGCGAGACTCATAGGCAATCACTTGTCCATCCTACATAAGGACTGCTCCAATCCCCTCTAATTATGCATCAGCACACACCACATAATCTCCCACTGGGTCAAGTATAGCTAGGATAGGTGCACTAGTCAAACACCCCTTAAGGCTCTAAAAAGCCTCCTCACACTTCTCTGTCCAAACAAATTTCTTCCCTTTTCGCTAAAGAGAAGTGATAGGATGTGTCACTCTAGAGAACTTCTTCACGAACCTGCGGTACTATCCTGCAAGACCCATGAACATACGTACCTTAGACACATTAGTGCATTCTGTCCACTCCACAATAGCTTAAATCTTCAAAGGATCTACTAAGATACCTTCTCCATAAATAACATGACCAAGATATTGTACCTCTGACTGGAAGAAATCACAGTTAGCCAGATTCGCGTAAAGCTGATTTTTCCTAAGACACTGCAAAACCTGTCAAAGATGCTCTTCATGCTCCTCCATGGATCTATAATAAATTAGTATATCATCCAAGAAGACAAGAACAAAGTGATCAAGGTAATCTTTAAATACTCCATTCATCAAGCACATGAATATCGATGGAGTATTTGTCAACCCAAAAGGAACCACTGTAAACTCATAGTGTCCATAGCGTGTACAAAATGTAGGCTTATGGATATCTGCATCCTCAAACCGCAACTGGTGGTATCTTGATTTAAGATCAATTTGAGAGAACACCTTGGATCTCTTGATCTGATCAAATAGGTCATCAATGTGTGACAATAGATACCTATTTTTTATTGTTACCTTGTTCAACTGTCTATAGTCGATGCACAAGCGTAATGATCCATCCTTATTCTTGAAAAAGAGGACAAGTTCTCCCCAAGGAGAAACACTAGGGTGAATTCTCCCCTTTGCGAACAACTCCTCTAATTGTAGTTTAAACTCACTCAACTCATGAGTGGTCATCCGATATGGAGCTCTAGAAATAGGCTCTGCTCCTAGCACAAGCTCTGTGTGGAAGTCTATGTCACGTTTCGGTGGCATACCTATGATCTCACTAGGAAATACATCAATGAAATCCTGTAATATAGAATGATCCAGTGTCTTGAATTTTCTCTCCATTCCATCTATCTTATACATAGATACTATAAACATCTGACAACCCCTTTGCATACCGGATATCATGCTAAGGGATATGGTTTGTGGAATCCCCATAATATGACACTCCTTACCATCATCATCCTTGCAAAGGATGGTCTTCCATCTACAATGGATATTATCTCCATGAGCTCCCACCCAATCCATTCCCAAGACAACCCGATATGATCCCAAAGGAATCACACGAAGGTCAACCAAGGTAATGAACTTCGCTAAGTTCAGTTCACAATTACAAACCAAGGAATCTATAGCTACCTTAGCCCCTAAGGCTAGTTCCAATTGCCAACATAACACTTACTTTACAGCCACTAGCCCACAATGCTCAACCAGGAAAGGTGATATAAAAGAATCCGTAGCTCTTGAATCAAACAATATAGAAATGGAGGTGCCTCAAATAGTACCTAAGGTCTCAATAACTATCCCTTGATGCTTTGTCTATCTGTGATCCAAGGCTATAAATACTCTATGTGATCCCCCTCCTACTGTAGGTTCCAAGGCTGCTAGCCTTTATGTGGAGTACTGAGGTTCTCTCTGAGAACAATTCATTGCAATGTGGCCAAACTAACCACAAGTGAAACATCATGTCCCTCTAAAATTGACTCTCCCATTGGAGGGCACACTCGACTACTGGACACTCCCTCTCCTCACACTAGGTTGTGCGCTCTATGCTAGATGGTTGGAATGATTATGCCTAAATCATTGTCCACTCCTGATGTTCTTAGTCCTCTGGGTAGGAGGTGCATCCTTCTATTGATTCTAACTCTAATTTTTGTTGCCTCTATAATAGTTGGATGGCTTCTTGAAGTTCCTAGCACCCTAGAAATGGTTACCTCTATATCTTGATCTAGATGTGCCACTAGACTGACCACCATGACATCCTCCATGACCTAAGGCCAAGTTAGCCTCTGCAAAAGTGGCTTTAATAACTGTAGCTTGGAGGGACGTAGGCTCAAAGAGCTTTACTTCCCCCATGATGCGAGCACTAAGCCCTCACAAAAAGTGTTGTTTCATAAGTGCAGAGTCCTGACTGTATCCTGCATACTATTTGAGCTCGTAAAAATGATGCTCATACTGCTCAACGGTCAATGTTAGTTGCCTCAAGTTATGGAACTCATCAACCCTCTTCTGTCTCCACTGATCAGAAAGGAATCTCTCTAAATTTCTCAAGAAAGAGCTCCCATGTAATAGTGTTCATATGAAGACCCATCTTATCCTCCTCAATCTTCCACCAAATAGTTTCAAAGTGTGACAAATGCATCACAACATTTCTCTCTTTAGTATTGCTACTAAAGGGGTGCATAGCGAAGATCCTATCTAAGGTTATGAGCCAAGTCTCAGCCTCCAAACTAGATTCCTTTCCATCAAAAGGAATAGGTTTCCCTCTCATCAGGTCCCTCATGTGGTTTGTTGCTACCACCTCAAGGTCCACTGTAATGGTCCTCCTAAAAGGGCTCCTAGACCTGTCCCTCTATCTCTCCTCTATATGAGAGTGATGGGATACATCTTGATCTTATCTTCTATGTTCAAGAAGATGATTCAGGATCGCCTAAAGCATCCATCTAGTGTCAAGTCCCCCGGACTCATCCTGACTCTCCCTTCTCTGATCATCTATATTCTGATAATGACTAACCTCCTTCTTGACACTCGTGGAGGGGCTAGAATGCCTACCTCTCCTACGGGCACCAAACCCACCTCTTCCATGGCCTCTAGCGGCTCTTGTTTTAGGCATGATTCCTGAAACAAACAAAGATAGATACAAAACTCACCACATAGCTCAAATCATAAACTAAAGAATCAGAATAACCATAAAGCAATAATCTGAAAACAAAAGTGTTGTATGTCTATGTTTGAGTTTAAAGTTCAAGCTAGACATAACCTAATGAGCATACAATTCCCAGAGTTTCCAGTGTAGAAACTAGGGCTCTGATACCAAATGTAATGCCCCACCAAGGAACCCAAGAGAGACTAACCTAGAACATGATACTATGTTTGTTGAATAATTTATTTTTTTAAGTTTACATAAAGAGACATACATTAATGCAGAATAAAATACCATTTATACACATGTCATACACTCACATAGATCACAAGACTCATGGGTTCCATGATGTTGAATTACATAAATTAAAACACAACTAACCATATAACAAAAGATTCCATTTGAATAGATAATAACAAATACAACTTACAAAACCATAATTACAAATCTCATGGATAACCATGAAACCACCGTAAACTCACATCCACTGCACATGTCGCAAGGTATGTGGTAATCACTCTAATCTACATAATATACAATATCCAGATTATGTATCACATATGATACCCTAATACAAGATTTACAATAAATGAAAGTAAGTACATAATCAATAATGAAGAACATAAAGAGCTCATCTACAAAGAACCATCAAGCACCTGGTACAAGGACATCAAATCATAATGGGTAAAGAATCACTACCACTCATCCATGTGGAACCACAAAGGTCCACCCCATCGTGCTAAGGAGATAACAACATACCCCACTCGGATATCCAAAACCAAATAAGGAAGTAATCGCTAAGCAAGAGATCTTAATAGCTCTCTAATCTAGGTGTACTATACATCATGAAAGGTAAGACTCACTAATCTAGAGTCAATTAACAAGCGTAGAAAATCTAGACTGTGTAAAGGAAGGTGTCATCATGTACGTCTAACCCTTAATTTTTGTCCTATAAATCCCAATGGACCCCGGTACTTAAGTGACCATACATGGCACCAATGACCTCTCAAACTGACAAGGCCACTAACTATACCAGATACCCCTTGAGGCGACTAGCATCTTCTCATCCTCCATCTTAGTCTATACTAGCACTCAAACATGGGTGAGGACACATCTTATTAGTTCATTTTAAGCTCTCTCAGTTATGCATTTAATTATCACTTATTAAGTAAACCTACAATAAGAAATCCAAGTAGTCACTTATGGACATGAAAATTATGGCAAACCACCCCCTACTACACATCTAGGTAACCTACCCTAGGCTCATGGATCCTACATAGATCTAGCATAGGTCAAAACCTGAGTATACCCAATCTAGTATCCATACATAACAGGAACGATCACAAAGAGGTACACAATCAGATAACATTATCGAAAGGGTTTACATGGTCAGTTTAGAGTAATCACATGAAACACACACGCCATATCATAAACAGAAATGCAAAACACCCCCCAGCCTCTATATACGTTCTAGGGCAATCTAAAAACCCAGTCACCCATAACATATAGAAATAACGAATCGGGAAAGGAACATTGTTTACGCTATGCAGAAAACATCAATAATTCATCATACATAACAATCAAGATGATATAAACAATTTTTACAACAATAGTGCAATATTCATCTAAAGGATTATGTTAAATTTAATCACAAATTGATTTTACGTTCCCTTCTATCAGTTTTAAAAACCATAATAAGTTCCCTATAATAACCATCAACTAAAGAATGATCAAATCGATCCACCCTAAAGAAATAGTTCATTTCTGAATTTTAATAACCTTAATTAAATTACATTTAATTAACACTAAATAAATTACATTTAATTAACACTAAATAAATTACACTTAAATACTATTAAATAAACTAATTTAAATAACATTAAAGAACCAAATTGAATTTTTACTTGATAAGCAAAATCCAATAACATTTATCAAATTTTAATTAAATAATATTCATCTTTTCTAATCCAAAAATAAACATATTATAAATTAATTATAATACAAATTAATCATATTATGAATTACATATAATATAAATTAATTTTATTGCAAACTAAATATAATATTAACTAATCTTAATATGAATTAAATATAAATTAATTAAAAACTTTTATTAAATAAATTACAAATTAAATTAATTGATATAACATAAATTAATTTTAAATAAAACAAAACAATTTAACACATTGGGGGTGGCAGGCCCCACACCCCCCCCTCTCCACTTAAAACGTCGCACGAGCTACCTTTAGCAGTCTCGTGACTGCCAAAGGCAGGCGCGGGTACTGTTGTGTACCATGCGGGGTAGGGGTTGGTGGGGTGGGACCCACCGCCACTCCCCAAACAATTTTTTTAAAATTTTTTATTTAAATTAAACATTTTTTTAATAGCAGTTTTTTTTTTTTTTCTGAAAATGGAAAGATGACAATACATTTCATTTTTTGTCTTTTTGGAATTTTTAATTTACTGGTGAACTTTTTAATAGACTGTATTTTCCAAAGAGTTGTTTTTTTTTAACTAATTAATTTTTTTTGAAAGAGAATAGATTCCTATTCTAAAATTATTTTTCTATTATAGTCTAAACTATAGGCAGTTTAATTTTCTCAATAAATAGGTCTTCCCATGCACATTTTTCCTCCAAATTTTGGCAGCATAACCCTACTGTGCCAAGTTTTCATATTTTCTTAAAAACTTAGATCTAGGGTTTTCTAAAATACCCTTTTTAAGAAAATACGTAAAAGACCTTATTATGGAAAATGTAAATGATCTCAAACACATAGAAAGCATAAAATTTCACAAATTGAACTTACAAAGGGGTTTTTATCAAACCCTGCCTCAAATCCACCAAAATTTGTCAAAGGAGCTTTGTGAGAAGATGAAGAATATCGAGGCCTCCGAATCCAATTTTGAATGCAAATCTGGAACCACGAAGACTCCCAGGCCAAGATCTCCACAAATCCTCAAGCCTCCAAGCTCACACAAAATTCACAAAATTGCAACAAACAATAGGAACACACCAAAAATGCTCTCCCAAATTCTTCTCTCAAAAATGTCTTCACCAAAAACCTGTTATGAGAGAATGAGGGGAGAATTCTCCTAAAGAGAACCAAATTCCCCAAATTATGAAAAACCCTCATGACAACACACCAGTTAACCTCTAAAAGTACTCAACTCAAAATTGAAAGTAAATAACAATTATTAATTAAAAATTTATATTTACTTGCACAACTCAACTTTGACTTATTAAACCAAGTTGCATTTTGAATTCAAACTCATTTTCAATAATTAACTTGCACGTATAATTAAGTAAAATATATATTAAATAGATTAAATAGTTAAAGCACATTTATCCATGCAATTAAATATTTAATTATTTAATAATGCATAAAAGCTAATATAATTCAAATTTCCAATTTTAAATATTCAATTAAATTCCAAAATTAAATAATTTGCAATATAATTAATTTTCTAATTAAACATAGGTATTTAATAATTTTTCAATTAATTAAATACTCTATATTTAATAATTAAGTTCAATAATAATTTGTCATGCCAAAAACTAGGGCAAAACACACATACAAATTTTATTTTTTTTAAAATACGCAAGTGAAACCATTAATAAGTATGTATTGGAAGTAATGTATTATCACAGTAAGGGTTGTCTTTGAAGTCATTTAGTTTTCTATCCTTAGTTACAACTTATTCGATAAATTCTAGTCCCCAATTACTTTCGACAATGAACCACTAGATAGAAATTCAATAACAGAACCAAATCTAAACCTTATTCCTCTAACCACAATTAAATCTCGTTATACAATTTTCCAAAACTATAGTCCTTAAATTTCTTGATAGAATAGTGAATTGATCTTAATTAGAGGATTTATATTGACCCTAACCTTTCAAACACATAGGCAACATAGTTTAATTTGTCAAAGTTACATCTAGCTATAATTTTCATTTACATAAAAACTACATCTATTTCAATTATCAACTATAC
>MU224542.1:438807-448874 GCA_018584345.1 Thuja plicata | reverse complement strand
AACTACTCTTGGTCAACATGACCTTATGTATTTACAATGCCCTACTAGAGGGTCTTACACACACTAAAACACCAAAAAGACAAGAGACCACCATATTTGATGGCATCTCAAGGGTGCTCCTGCACCACCAAGTATAGGCCTGATACAACATCCCTCTATGTGTGCAACTATGTAGCTACAATGCTTGTACCTCACTAGACCTCTGAGCATCCTGCACCACTGGCAAAACTGTCAATAAATGTGTTGGCATCAAAAAATCAATCCTTCTAATGAATCCCACAGATATTTTGACATCAATGAAAACACATTAAACTTCCCAACAATATCCCCCTTTATCATTGATGGCAACATATGATGTTAAAAACAAGAATTCAGCTCCTCTTTTTCTCAATCATGTGCAAGAGTTTTTCACATGCCTTCTTCTCCCCCTTTGACATCAATGGAAAAGGAGGAACCACCTTTCTCTCTCAAATATAATTCTTCTCCCCCTAAGACCAATAAACACCAACCTAATCATAACAATTGACTACTCCCCCTAAGTAGTAGCCTCCTCACATCAATCCATATCTAAAGATAAGACTTTGAGTGCACCAATTTGATGCACTTCCCTGCATCCTTAGTTCTGATTAGGAGGGGAAATCACCCCCAAATTGCCTCTAATATATTCAAATGTATCGTTAGTCAATGTCTTTTTGAAGATAGCAATAATTTATTCCTTGGTGGGTATGTACTCCAATATTACCTCTCCATTCACCTTTTCTCTGAGAAAACGGAACTTGATTGAAATGTATTTTATCTTTGAGTGTTAGACTGGATTCTTTGAAATATTGATGGCACTTGAATTATCACAATATATGACAATGGGATCATTAAAGAAAACTCTTATATATGAAAATATTTTCTTCATCCACATTACTTGGGTACAATTAATAGAAATGACTACATGCTTTGCCTCTGTAGTAGATTTTGAGGTACAATTTTTCTTCTCTCTCATCCAAGAAACCAATATTCTACCCAAGAAGAATGCACCACCACTTGTTCTTTTCATATCATCAACATCTCTAGCCCAATCTACATCTATATATGCACTCAAGTTAAATTCCTCTCCTTTAGGATTCCATATCCCAAATTCCACTGTCCCTTTTAAGTATATGGATATCCTCTTTACTATAACTTCATGACTCCTCTTTGGATATTCTTGAAATCTTACTACAAGAAACATTTCATTCATTATATCTAGTCTTGTATGAGTCAAGTACAGGAAACCACCAACCATTTATCTATATCTAGATTAATTTAACTTATGTGAATCATCATCCTTTATTATCTTTCATCTTGTCACCATAGGTGTACCTACTATTTTTTTATTCATCTAACCCAAACTTTTTCAACAACTCCTTCACATACGTGGCCTGAGATACAAATATTCCTTCTTATGACTAAATTATTAAAAATCCAAAAATAATTTCATCTCTCCTATCATGGACATTTAAAAATCATTTTTCATCTCCATAGAAAACTCTTGGCTTAGCTTATCATTACCCCCAAAGATAATGTCATCAACAAACACCTCAACAATCAAAATGTCATGTTTATCAATTTTGAAATACAAATTACTGGCAGCATTACCTTTTTTGAAACCAAGCTTCAGTATATATTTTTCCAATCTAGAGTACCAAGATCTAGGAGCTTGCTTCATCCCATACAGTGCTTTCTTCAATTGACACACCATGTTTGGTTGATCAGTCAACTGAAATCCATCTGGTTTCTCTATGTATACCTTTTACAATTCTCCATTAAGAACTGCAGATTTCACATCTATTTGATAGACCTTAAAGTTCTTATTAGCAGTATAAGAAATAAATAGACTTACAGATTCCAATCTTGTAACAGGTGTAAATTTTTTCCCTATATTTCTTATTGTGTTTGATGCCCAGTTGGGCTTGTATGAAATTGGATTTTTGAAAATATAAAATTATGATTGTTAGGTTGTCTATTTTCTCCCATCACTACAACATTTGGGGTCAAATTTCAACGCCAATTTGCGATGGCACTACCATATGTGTGTGATTTTTGTGTTTTTTTTCAAGTGCCCCCAATTTTGTCGTAATAGTGACAGTATCATTGTAATTTAGATACCCGTATGATTATAAACAAAAAGAAAAAAGAAAGGCTCATTTCTAATTTTTGTGATCGCATACCGTCATGCGCG
This sequence comes from Thuja plicata, assembly GCA_018584345.1. Taxonomy (NCBI): domain Eukaryota; kingdom Viridiplantae; phylum Streptophyta; class Pinopsida; order Cupressales; family Cupressaceae; genus Thuja; species Thuja plicata. The sequence goes on along the minus strand of MU224542.1, from coordinate 446,662 downwards.
AAGAGGGCCCTAACTTTTGAAGATTAGAATCTTGGTATATGGCAGCAATGACTAGAGGTAGGCATTCCAACTTTGTCTTCTCATTAACTCAATTTCATTTTGATGGCATTTATTTATTTAATGGCACAATATGAATGTTAATACTAGCATTGTTTACATCTTTGCATTTGGAATGCTTGATGACCCGCGAGCTTTGAAAGCTAGGGCATTGTTGCTATTACCTTCAAGGCATTGTGTGAAGTGTTTGATCTCTCTTTATTTGTTTTTTTGTTGATATTCATTGTGTGCTACTCCCTGTTTATAATCATTTCATCAGGAAATTTCTTGATCGCTCATGGGCTGTAAGCTAGGGCATCATGCATTGTTTATGAGCTCATTGTTTAATACTAGCATTATTTACATCTTTACATTTGGAATGCCTGATGGCCCGCGAGCTTTGAGAGCTAGGGAATAATTGCTATTACCTTCAAGGCATTGTGTGAAGTTTTTGATCTCTCTTTATTTGTTTTTTTGTTGATATTCACTATGTGGTACTCCATGTTTATGATCATTTCATGAGGAAATGTCTTGATGGCTCGTGGGCTGCAAGCTAGGGCATCATGCATTGTTTATAAGCTCACTATTTAATAGTGGCATTTTTTACATATTTGTATTTTGAATGCTTGATGACCCACGAGGTTTGAGAGCTAAGGCATCATTGCTATTACCTTCAAGGCATTGTGTGAAATGTTTAATCTCTCTTTATTTTTTTTTATGTTGATATTCACTATGTGGTACTCCCCGTTTATGATCATTTCATGAGGAAATGTCTTGATGGCTCGTAGGCTACAAGCTAGGGCATCATGCATTGTTTATGAGCTCATTGTTTAATACTGGCATTGTTTACATCTTTGCATTTGGAATGCTTTATGACCTGCGAGCTTTGAGAGCTAGGGCATTGTTGCTATTACCTTCAAGGCATTGTGTGAAGTGTTTGATCTCTCTTTATTTGTTTTTTTGTTGATATTCACTATGTGGTACTCCCCGTTTATGAAACTTTCATGAGGAAATGTCTTGATGGCTCGCAGGCTGCAAGATAGGGAATCATTCATTGTTTATGAGCTCACTATTTAATACTAGCATTGTTTACATCTTTGCATTTGGAATGCTTGATGACCCGGGAGCTTTGAGAGCTAGGGCATTGTTTCTATTACCTTCAAGGCATTGTGTGAAGTGTTTGATCTCTCTTTATTTGTTTTTTTTTTGATATTCACTATGTGGTGCTCCCCGTTTAGGATCATTTCATAAGGAAAAACATGGTATCTTCTTTCCTTTCTGTAGCATTCTTCTAAGTGCACATGTCTTGTAGCATGGTTTTTCTTTCAGACGTGTATGGCTTGACTATGCACATGCATAATTGTAGATGAGGATTAGTAATAGCATGCAATTCATTTCTTATATATTTTTGATCTAACCCCCATCCCTCTTTTCTTTGCAGGTTCTCGATCATGATAGGAGCACAATGGATTCATACCCGGGTCAAAAATTTATCGCTTCAAGCAATGTTTGGTACCATTATTATTTATGTTCATCCTCTTATGTATGCATGTACTCTTGCATATTCTTCTAAAAGTTTTCTATTCTCACAACAACCTAGATGATTTTATCTTTCAATTCCTTTCCTTGTATAGTATATACAAGTTATTTGGCATATATATACATGTAATATTTAGATGCAAAAAATTATTTTCCTTTACATGTATCTTTTCATGAAATGAACACAAATTAAACAAGATCATCCAATAATGAAAACTAGGGTACTGTAGTCACTCATCTAGTAATTAGGTTACCAATGTAAAATGAGGTAACTATTGTATATATATCAAACCATGAAGATGATTCTTAGGAGACAGTGGAGCTAGAGGAATATGTGAAAGATCTAAATGCTACTAAAAACAAGTTGAAGAGTTATTACTGCTTCAAATTAGGAGAAGGGATGAAATAAAGAGTATGATATAACTTCAAAGTAAAATTAAGTACCAACTAAAGGAACTAAAATATAGTGCCATGAAGGAGACATCACAGTGACCAAAACAAACATAAAAAAATTAAATGATCAATGTGTCATTATTTTCACTATGTCATAGCAGCACAACAAAGAGACCCATGTAAAATGATATAGTAAATTTATTATCCATCAATACTAATCAATGTATAAAGTGATGGAATAATATATAAACAGAATCAAAATATGACCAGTACCATTGGTACAATGTATAGGATCAAAGAAAGAGGGTTTCTCAAATAAAATGGGAGATATTGAATTTTCAAATATGCACAACAAGATTTATTCTAGAGAATACAATGAACACCACCTTTAAGTGAATATAGAAGGATTTCAAGCCAAAATTTTCAGCTAAAATGAGAACCCCTCATGTTTAGAATGAAACACCCAAATTTCTAAAAGAGCTCAAGTCTGAAGTCAAAAATACATTTGTACAACTTTCAATTAAGTTCTATTTTCTTAGATTAAATATACATATCCATATATGAAAGGCCAATATACTCTCTATATGTACGTATAATTAACTTAAAATGTATGTGCACCTGAATCTAGGAGCCCAATTATTGTATCTTCCCCATATTTTGCCTATTTCCACAGGGTGTTTGAAGACGAATACTCATCTTGTTGTGCCCCATCATCTATACCCAAAAAACTCCATGACCTTGTGGTGTGCATCCTTCTTCCTTTTCTTGGAAATACAGATATCACCCCTTCCATTTCTACATCCAGTATATAGAAGTACATTATATTTTTGGGAATGTCATTATTGCCAACAAATAGAATCAAATTTATGAAGTTTCTATAGTTATTTTCTAAATTAGATCTAATAGATTTTTTTTATCATTATGTTTGATCCCAAACTAATCCAAAAGAAAGTATATTAATAACAAATAGAATTTTAGTTAATACTGGGGGTGGGACAAGATGACATTAAACTTCACCATAACACAAAATGATCACACATTTAATGCCAAAATTCCTTGACTGATCTTTGTTCCCTTGCTTTGGTGATATTTACGTGAACATTACAAGTCAGTAGATCAAAGAAACCAAATTTTCAAACTTTGGACAAGTATTTAAAGTAGTATCTATTGTCAAGCATAGCTACCTCCTCATCCACATGCTCAACACACAAAACAAAACCCATAATGTTACATATACCATCAACAAGCTCTTTGTCCTTCATGTTCTTAGAATGGTAGGTTTAGATGAATTGTCAAGAAAACATAAATTTCCATAACCATTTTATAAAATTGACCCACATGAATTTTCATATACTTTCAACAAGCTCATGTCTCTCATATTCTTATAATGGTAGGTTAAATGAATTGTCAAGAAAACATAACAATTTTATGAAATCAACCCCCATAAACTATTGTGGTAATAGCACGTGAAGCATAGGTTTTTATTGTACTTTTTACAGAGCTATCTGATATGGTAGAAGCTTTTGCAAGAGAAAGTTGAGCTGCAAAGCCATTGAAAGAATGCTTGTAATTATATAGAAATGATTCCCTTACTTCATCAACACTAGAAAAACCAAGAAACAAAGAATTGTAATTTCCTATCAACAACTTTACTGCATTTATCTTTATGGATTCGCTTGTGTCTATTATTTAGACCAATTTTTTCATCATATTCAATGATCCTTTCTCAAAATGTTAGAGAGCTCAAGAATGGAAAGAAACAAGAATAACTCATGATACTCAATGATCCATCCTAAAAAATTTAGAGAGCTCAAGAATAAAAATAAACTATCATAACTCATGTAGTACAATAACAATGGACCAACCTTTCTTTGACAAAGAGAAGCATAGAATGATGTGTTTCAGACACCTCCTCTGGTTGCAACCCTCCATGGCCACCTGAATAGACAACATATACCTATAACAAAACATGTACAACACACCCCCATTAGACTATTTATCACAAACCATAAGCCATGTCAATACTCAATGTATATATACTATCATACATGCATGAATACCCACCTCCTTGGTAGATACACAACCAAAGAAACAACATACCAGGAGCTCCAATACTAAGAGCATTACTACCACAACTCCACTAATCCTTCCTGAACCCATCTTTATGAAAAAGAAAAGATACAAAATCACAACAATATAGAAATACTAATAGGTAGAGAAAAGGTTCATCAAGTGCTAAAAGGACTATCTGCAACACAAAGGGCCTATGAAGGGGAATCCTTATCTTCCACTGTCCTTTTTCTTAGCATGCATGTGATACTATAAAAGTAAACAAACAAAAAAGAAGTGCTCTGCAGTTGTAACAGATGTGGTAAAAACTACAACATATATTGAAAGAGTAACCCACAAACAGACAAAAATAATCATGTCAAAACTCTATATCACCCATATTGACATAGTTACCCATAAACAAACAAAATAGGCTTTTGATCATAACCCTTAAAAATCCAAAACAAAACATTATCAGCATACTTTTTTTACTAAATCATACTAAACAAAAAATTCACACTCACTTGTACTTCTGTCATAGTTGTTGGAGAATCTTCTTGCACAAAATTTCACATAACCCAAATCCTTCACTTATTTATATTCCTGAATCTGCATTCTTCCACTCATTCTTTCTTTTATATGGTCCTTTCAACATTAAAATAATTACAATCAAGAGATTTTAATCATCCTTTGAACATTAAAATAATTGCAATCAAGAAAGAGTTTATAAATAGAATAGAAGAATATAAAATAATAGCTCTTGGTTATTACTTAAAGACCCCCAAAAATAATAATTTCTTCTTTGATTGATCATATACATTCTAATGACCTACTCAACCAACCATATAAAGCTCATAAACCATGGTAAAAGAGTCCCTAACTGTGGTAAAATGGGAAAGTTGTCACTTTGCACTGCCCTAACTCAATTTTATTTTGATGGCATTTGTTGATTTAATGGAACAATATGAATGTTAATACTGGCATTGTTTACATATTTGCATTTGGAATGCTTGATGACCCATAAGCTTTGAGAGCTAGAGCATTGTTTCTATTATCTTCAAGGCATTGTGTAAAGTGTTTGATCTCTCTTTATTTGTTTTTTTGTTGATATTCACTATGTGGTACTCCCCGTTTATGATCATTTTATGAGGAAATGTCTTGATGGCTCACGGGCTGCAAGCTAGGGCATCATGCATTGTTTATGGGCTGTGTCTATGCACCACAATATTTACACCTTAGTAAACAAATGTTAACACAATATGTTGTTAACAAAATATGTTAACACCATGTATGTTGGCCTATTATGTTAGCATGTGTTAGTAATTTGCAAACAAACACAATAGGCTAACATACATGTTGTTAACATATTTTGTTAACTAAGGTGCAAATATTGTTAACATACCTGTTGTTAATATATTTTTTTAACAACATATTTACATGTTGTTCAAATTCATTATATCATCAACTACAAAGAATTTTCATTTTGTACTGTGATTGACAATAGTCATTTTGCAATTTGATTTTAGATGTTGTCTACATTAGTATGTTTCTTTTTATTGCAATTATAATTAGTATGAATGAACAAAATAATCAACTAAACAAAATGATATGTTGGAATGGTAGTTCAATATTAATCAATATAGCGTCGGTGGCTTCGGTAAATGTGCCTATGTGTCAATGTGGTGTTGGCCCTTGTGTGTTTAAGATGTCATGCACAACAAGTAATCATGGGCATCAATTTTGGGGTTGCCCAAATAGGAAAAAGGTTTGGATATGGAATTATATTTTATGTTTAAAAGTAATGTGACAAGTAATCATTTTAGGAAGAACTGATGTAGATTTGGTATTGCAGGGAAATAGTGGATATCAATACTTTCAGTGGGTTGATGAAATGAAATTTATATCTACCCCATCTACGTCTATACCTGATGTAGGAAATGAGAGCAAATCATGCAAGGATCGAGAGGCAGATAGTTCCGTCGAGATTGCTTCAATGGAAAAAGAAGAAATCATGTTTCTGTGATGCCTTCCTTGTATAGTTTGTGCACTACTTTGTTGGGACCATATGCATAAATGTGATTAACAGAGGGCTATTGTGGATACTGAAACTTTTTTAGAATTTCATGTAGATACATTGGACATATTTTGATAAACTCGTGAGCTTTGATGTTAAATCATTGCATTAGATATTGAAATTTTCCAACATATTAAATTCATTTTAATGTAAGATCCATTGTACTTTTAAGAAGGTTTTTTATGTAAGAGAAAGGCCGATAAAGTATAATGTGATGGAAGAAGAAGATACCGAGGAAGTGGAAGATGATATAGATGATGATCATGATTGAGAGTTAGTCGAAGAAGAATTTGACAAAGAAGATGATGATGATGATGCTACTGATCACGATGATGATGAGGAGGATGATGACGATGATGACGACGACGATGACGATGATGATGATGATGATGATGATGATGATGATGATGATGATGATGATGATGATGATGATGATGACGACGACGATGATGATGATGACAAAAATAGAGGTGGTGATGATGTCATCAACGACGATGATCTTGATGATGAGATGGATGAAGAAGAATATCAATGAAATGAATGAAATGTACAATTATGCTAGATGTTTGGCATGTTTTAACGATTGTTTTGGGTTGAAATCTACACTTTTTACACTAACATTCTTAGGGTTTCATATTAATGGAATTTTTGGTTTTAGCATGAATATCTAACTACTCTTATTCACCTTGTTTTATATGCCCTACTTATATCTTTGATTTGGCATCATTCATTGTTTATGAGCTCACTGTTTAATACTGGCATTGTTTACATCTTTGCATTTGGAATGTTGGATGACCCGCGAGGTTTGAGAGATAGGGCATTGTTTCTATTACCTTCAAGGCATTGTGTGAAGTATTTGATCTCTCTTTATTTGTTTTTTTGTTGATATTACTATGTGGTACTCCCCATTTTTCTTTCAGAAGTGTATGGCTTGACTATGCACATGCATAATTTTAGATAAGGATCAGTACTAATAGGTTGTCATTCATTGCTTAGATATTTTTTATCTAACCCCCATCTCTCTTTTCTTTGCAGGTTTTGGATCACACGGGAGCACACTGGATTCATACCCAGGTAAAAAATTCATCACTTCAGGCAATGTCTGGTACCCTTATTATTTATGTTCATCCTCTTATGTATGCATGTACTCTTGCATATTCTTCTGAAAGTTGGCGATGCTCATGGTCTGTGTGAGCCTAGATGATTTTATCTTTTATTTCCTTTCCTTGTATAATATATACAAGTTATTTTGAATATATATACATGTAATCTTTAGATGCATAAATTTATTTTCCTTTACATGTATCTTTTCATGAAATGAACATAAATTAAACAAGATCATCTAATAATGAAAACTAGGGTACTGTAGTCACTCATCTAGTAATTAGGTTACCAAATTGGAATGGGTATGAAAAATATGGTAACAAGAACCATTACTAACAATTTAACATAAGTCTAAAAGTCCTCAAACCTATTGTTCTATGTGTCCTTATTACCTTCGTAATTTTGGTTCAACCCCTATAGGATGCCCAAGCCTAGAGGCCAAGGAAAGTACCCAAGAGAACTTGAAAGAAAGATGAATGAAACCATTATCCTTATGTGGGTAAACCCATATAAGTGTTCTTCCTTTGCATCAAAACTCCTACTTGAGGAACCACAATCATGCATTTATGTTCAAGACTTATTATTACCTTGGTCTTTTTGAATCTTAGGATGACATCTCAATTGGGAAAGGCAAACCAAAACCTTTCATAGACCAATCAC
>MU224542.1:417809-438704 GCA_018584345.1 Thuja plicata | reverse complement strand
TCCTTAGAATAGTTTACTATGCTAAGGAACTATGTTCAATGTCAAATGTGTTATCAAGCAACAATGGTTCATATCTCAAACCTCATAAGATCTTCAAGCTAGCATGCTATCAAAATAGAATGGAAATGGTGATTCAATGCATCTACAACCTCAAAAAAATGGAAAAATTGATCCAATAATAGCAAATACATTACAAATGCCAAGCTCACGGTCTCAATGAAATAAACAGTGTATAAAACAATATATGGTGCACAACAACAGCAAGCATGCAATGACAGCAATAACATGATACATATATATGTATATATGTATATGTATATGTATATGTATATATATATATAGATGTGTGTGTGTGTGTGTGTGTGTGCGTACACGTGTGTACATATATATATATATATATATATATATATATATATATATGTATGTATGTATATATGTATATGTATATAAAAAATAGAGCTCATAACAGGTTCATGTGGTGCTCAAACAGTGAGCTCATAAACAATGCATGATGCAAAGATGTAAATAAAGCCAGTATTAAACAGTGAGCTTGTGCCATTAAATCAACAAATGTCATCAAAATGAAATTGAGTTAATGACAAGACAAAGCTTGAATTCCTACCTCAAGTCATGGTTTCCATATGAATATCAAATGCTAAGGAACTATGTTGTAAAATTTCAAGGCGTGAAATTTTATAACTGTACATATGTAAAATTTTAAGGCATGAAATTTGATCTCTGATTTGACCTTGATAATGTCTCCTCCATTTCTTATGCTTGATCATGACTTTTAGAAGTGTATGGCTTGACTATGCACATGCATAATTGTAGATGAGGATCAGTAATAGGGTGGCAGGCATTGCTTAGATCCTTTAGATCTAACCCCATCTTTTCCTTCCTTACAGGTTCTAGATCATACAAGAGCATACTAGATTCAACCTTGAGTCAACACTTCATTACTTCAGGCAATGTCTAGTACCTTCATTATTTATGTTCATCCCCTTATGTATGTTTGCATTCATTCACATTCTTCTAAAAATTGGCTATACTCATATTCTTCTTGTGTCTGAGTCTTCCAACTATGATCAATTTAATGTTGTAAATATTGACATAGAATTCGATATCAACCTGTCGATATGATTACAATGTGGGGGAGTCGAAGAAAATATATGTATATTTATAAAACCTAAAGTTAAATTTACAAAGTAACATATCATTTATAAAACCTACCGTAACATGTCATTTTTTGCTTGACATTTTTTGTCACAACTAAAGAGTACATATAAACATTAAGTAAAACATGTCCAATTTTTTTGCAAATATACACATTAAGGATCCTGTTAGATAATACAAGGGAATTCGATCAAAATAGAGAGACAATGGCTAGATTGTTGTCTAAATTTCAAAGAGAAGGCAATCACATCTCATAGGAACATGGGGGTGTGAATATAGAGGAACATGGAGGTGTGAGTATTGAATTTGAAGGTCATGATCCCATGGAAGATGACGATCATGTACCAGAAAATACATTTGAAGATGATGGTATGAATGCATTGATCATTGACACATTTGGTATTGGTGTTGCTGGTGTTGCTGATGATGATGATGATTATAATGAAGATGAAATTGACATCGTCTATGATATACCTCTACTTGAGAAGGAAAACATGGCCCTTTACAAAGGCTCCCAATCTACTCTGACATTTAGATATTCTTAAAAAATCTTAGTGGCCACACTTACATTATTAACCAATATTATATGTCATTAACTAGCTACTATTTATACACTAATAATCGATATCCCTTCCATGCTGGTGTGTCAAATAGATCACTAATAACCCAAATTTGCACTTGACTAATGCCAATGATCCCTCCTAGAGTTGATACTTGATAGTATTTTTTACTTAATACGTAATATTTCTGCATTAGTTTAACTTACTGTGTAATATCGCTATTTTGGTATTATCGCCGCCACATAACACGGTCACCTTATAATTATCGTTGTTGTATATTCCATAATTGTTTAAGAAAGGAGATTACTGTTAGAGTTTCATTTTTATGGAGATTATTTTTGTCTTCTTTGAATTATTTTTCTTGCACTTATCATCATTGGTGCTTAATAAGTCATTTCTATTGTTGTGTATAATAGCACACTAACAACAAAAAATATCAAATCTATTTGTTTGTAAGCGAACTCAAGCTATAACATCCTTATCATCTACATAGGAAGAAATAATTCTCACACAAATATAAAATAAAATGATATTAATTCAACTAGGTTCTTTTAATTCTTTCCAAAAATAAGATGATAGTATTCCCTTGCAATTATTATTTTCAGTCTTCCTTGCATCTCTTGTTCTTCAGACTCACATGACTTAGGTTTTTAAAAAGAAAAAAAATATATGGTACTTTCTTGGAAGGCCTTAACGACATTTTTTCCTTCCAGGGTTTATTTCACAGTTAGCACCTGTAAATTGTCAGCTACTACTTATAGGTGAGCACATGTAAATTGTCAACTACTACTTACAAGTGAGCACCTGTAAATTATCAGTTACAATTTATAGGTGCTAACTATGAAATAAACCTTGGAAGGAAAAAATGTTGTTAATGGCTTAAAAGAAAGTACCAAATAATTTTTTCTTTTTTAAAATCTAAGTCATGTTTATAGTCTGAAGAACAAGAGATGCACAGAAGACTGAAAATAATAATTGCAAGAGAATAATGCCATCATATTTTTGGAAAGAATTAAAAGAACCTAGTTGAATTAATATCATTTTATTTTAGATCTGTGTGTGAATTGTTTCTTCCTATGTAGATGATAAGGATGCTATAGCTTGAGTTCACTTACAAACAAATAGATTTGATATATTTTTGTTGTTAGTGTAATGTTATATACAACAACATAAATGACTTATTACGCAATAGAGATGATAAGTACAAGACAAATAATTCAAAGAAGACAACAATCATCTCCATAACAGCGAACCTCTAACAGCAATCTCCTTTCTTAAACAATGATAATTATATGGTGACTGTGTTATGTGGCAGCGATAATACCAAAACAGCGATATTACACAATAAGTCAAACTAATGCGGGGATATTACATATTAAGTAAAAAATACTATCAAGTATCAAATCTAGGAGGGATCATTGGCATTAGTCAAGTGAAAATTTGGGTTATTAGTGATCTATTTGACACGCCAACATGGAAGGGATATTGATTATTAGTGTAAATAGTAGCTAGTTAATAACTTATATAATATTGGTTTATAATGTAGAAGTGGCCAATGATATTTTTTAGGAATATTCAGTGTGGACCTTTACTCATGGTCATAGAATTAGGTAATATGTATCTCCTCTCATACAGTTATAAATCTTGTAGGTTTGGGATCATGTATATTACCTTAATATCTTACAAGAATTGGTTCTCCATCATAGTTATGAACCGTTGGGTAGGTAACCTTATCAGGAGGCCTATGTACAACTTATTTGTAGGTAGAATCTAATTAGGATCTCATCCTTGTTCACCTAATTGGGTGGCACCCAATGGAGATACTGTCTGGGGACTCTACCCTAGAAAGGGGTTGTATAACCAATTCTACCATCCTTTAAAAGACTGGTTTTAAAGTTAAACCCGAACTACGATGTCTCTGCAAGTTACGTAGGCAAGGCCATCTATGATGAGCCTCTGAGGCATTAGGTCTAGCCCTTAGGCCTTGTAATTTTGAGTTCTTCATTGATCTTTCCACCCCTTACCAATATTTTACATAGTTTTCATCTCTTTACGAAACTAGTTTTATATACCTTATGATTGATTTAGCTAAGTTATTGATGTATGAAAGTCACTTGTAAGTAATAAGATATTACAGTGTATTTAAATGAGTTTTTATGTTTTAGAAATGAAATATTCTATCTTTTAGATGGTGTTTCTTTGTAAAGAGTTTCACAATTCTTCAAAATCCTTTTTAACTTTAATAATAAAAATGTATTTATACTAGACTGTAAAAATAGAGTGTTGTCATATGATTACTGATGGTTAAACTAGCTACTGATATATTGCTTGTGGTTTTAGAAGCCACTTCAACCTAAACAAATTTTCAAGAAAAATTCCATCCCACATATAGTTTTTACACATAATAAATTGTATTTTCATTTGAATAGGAATATATGTTATCCTACAATATCAATGTTTTTTCAATGATAGGAATGCAAAACATGCTTTAAACATTTCTATGGAGGCATCAATGTTCTTGGGTCCCTGTGCACCATACCTTTCACTTATGTATCATCGTGTCAAGGATATTTGCTTGTTCTTAATAAAAATCGTTGGCTTCTTCCTCATGATGACCTCATTATCATTACAAAAACTTATCTAGTTAATGAACTTTATATCCTTATGCATTATGTTGCTATGATTTTGCCTCTTTTTTGGACACTACTAATCATTGGTTTCTCTTTTTCCCTTGGGAATTCTTTTCAGGTAGAAACAGTAGGATACCATCTATATTTATTGAAGACTCTTCATCAAAAGGGGATCAATTTATTTTATCTTTAATCAAATAAGGGGTGCAAAAGATTGCTCTGCATCAATTGGGTATAGAAATTGAGTGTTATACCCAAAAAATGCAGAGCAACTTTTGTACCCTAGCTCGATTCCAGTGAACAAACATAAACACAACAGATGAGAAACATAAATGTAGATATCATGGTCACAATTATTTGGAGAAAGTTACCCAAATGGCATCGTCTAGGTATACCATTCAATTGTGACCATGATATCTACATTTAATTGTGACCATGATGCCTACATTTATGTTTCTCATCTGTTGTCTCCCAAGACCCCTTATGACCCTTTATGACCCTTTATGATTCCTAAGAATACATCTTAGAGGTCTTAAAGTGTCGTAAAGGGTCATAAGAGGCTCCTAGGAGGGGCCAGATGAGCTTCCACCTTCACGTGGTTGGCCCTGTTAAGTAGAGTATGTTAATTTATACTAGAAATAAAGAGAAGCTCAATATATTGTTTTTTAAATATACTATACGATCACAATTGTGACAGTTTCAAAAGAATGACCGATGCCAAAACACTACATGTGATGTCTAGGTGTCAGAAATGGCTGACAGCTCAACATCGCATGTACAACATATCTGTCACAAACCCATCATAATTGTGACACTCAAAATGTGTAATGAAAAAAGGATGACCATTCTAGTTGTTGTATAATGCGATGGCCAAAGCACTAAATGTGACGTCCAGATGTCAGAATAATCTGACAGCTGGACGTCACATGGACAACATAGTCGTCGCATACCCATCATAATTGCAACACTCATAATGTGTAACGATAGCATGTTAACGATCATAGCCGGTGTATATTGTGATAGTCGATACCCTTTCCATAATGACAAAAATACCAGCCGTCAGTGATTCTGACACCAAAACTGCAACACCGGCCTATGTCACTTGCCCGATGGTGTAGTGTCAAAATTGCAAGGCATAGCCATCAGAAAGAGGTCTCAAATGTAATAGTGCATGATGTCATAATTTAAATTTTATTATATTTTTGGGTTCGTTGGATTATGATAACCAATGGGTTTTCTTATTATCGCAAGATTTTGAGTTTCATTTTTGGGCATTTTTCATGAGCACCTCGATTTGCATGATATCTCGTTTGGGATTGTCAATATGTTGACATGTTTTGTAGATTGAAATTAGTTATATATTGTTCTTATTTTAGGATCATTCAGTCAAAATTAATAGAGGACATTTTGGGCAATAGTTAATGTGATCCAAACTATCACTTTTATTAAAAAAATTAGGAACTTTCATACTTGTTGGTTATTGCCTGAATTTGAGACTTTTTGTGCTTTTGGGATTTGTTAACCATCTTAATTTTTTAGTGATATGTTTTATGGATTATATTGGAATAAATTATTTTGTAAAATTAGCCAATTATTCAACCTTGATATGTGCACTTGTGTGAGTGTTTACTCAGTTTATGCCTTGAGTGTTTTGGGAGTTGATGATCCTCCTATTATTTCTTTGATTTGTTTTTGATGATTTTGTCAACCACATACTTGGTTTAGACCAAGTAGATGTTCCTTATCATCCATGTCCTTGTAGGTGTAAACCTGGTAGACAAGTACTTATCTATGTGTCCTTGGTGTAGACCGAGTAGACAAGTCCTTGTCAACCATGTCCATTGTGTAGACCAAGTGGATGAAGCTTGATGTTCATGTCCTCAGTATAGACTGAGTGGAAAAATCATGTTGCCTTCATCTTATTTGTTTTGAATTCCAGTTTTAGGACTAGGTTCCCTAAGTAGGTATGGGTAGTAGCTCCTCATGTGTGCCCCGACCTACAAGTGTTATATCAGACACATCTGGGAGTCCTTATAAGCTTTAAAATATAATAAAATGAATTGGTTATAAATATTAAGAAAGATAACTTGGAACCCCCATATGTTAGTATTGATTTGTGCGGGTAGTGGGAACCACTAAAACCCCAAATGTCATTTATTGACCCATGTCGGTAGTCAAAACCATTGAATCTTTAGATGCCCTGATTGACTCATGTGGGTGGTAGATATAAATTTTATCCCTAAGCATTCTTAGAATGTACCATGCAGGTGGCTTGAATCCCTAAATGTCATATATGATCTGTCTAGGTATGGATACTCTCTATGCTTATTACTCTAGCATCTAGGTCTCATAGTAGTGTGTAGTACCCTGGTGTATTGTGGTTGTGTTTCATATGTATTACAAAGTGGGTGCTTAGCTGCATGTTGAGTGTTCTCCATGTGTTACTGATTATCTTCATTTGTATGTGTTGACTGGTGTGAGTGTACATCTACATTTCCTTGTATGCTTGATTCCTTATTTTGGATGTGTGAGTACCTCCACGGGCATGGTGGGGTGGACTTGAGGGTTCCACATCGTCTGGTGGCATGAACAGCCATTGTTGGAAACTAACATATAGGTGGTGGACTTGGTTGAGAGACTTAGTATCATGTGGATCACATCTTTTCCCTTTCTCTCTTTACTTCTTTATATATAATCATGTTGTACTTTCAGTTACTTCATTTTGTTTTTATGATGTTTATAGATGCAATCAAGTGTAATTGACCTCAATTTAGTGTATCTGAGACTCCCCGATGTGGAGGAAACATTTATTAGGCCATATGTTGACATCGACAGTTAACTTTTTTGTAAATTTGATCTTTATGGGTAGACCTACATATTCATTTGTTACCCCTACACATATGTTCAAATCTCCTATGCATTTGTATTGGTAAACTGCATTATTTTTGTGCATTTGTCACCAAGAGTAGTTCCTTGAGGTCTACATAGAAATGAATTTTATATTTGGTTTCCTTGCATTCTCTGGAGTATTTTCATGTATTCACTTCCCATTTTCCATTTTGATTTGAACTATTTTAACTCACTTTTTGTTTGGGCTTAAAATGAACCTAGTGTAGTTGGTTTTTGAGGATCAATTCAGTCTCCTCCTGGGAATCCATGCATTATTGAATAGATTGGTTCCTTGAAGATTTTGGCATTTTTTCAGGCTTTAAAGATGAAACTGTGGAGTGTGATCATGTCATTTTTGATTGAGTGTTTCTAGTGGTCTGTGAACCCTTGGAAGTGCGAGTAAAAATTTCACTTGTGTTCGATCATGTGACAATCGTTGTGTATTTCCCTTGTTGCTTTGCAATGGTGTTTGATGTTGCACTTATGTTATTTATGATATTTTAATTGTCAAAAAAAAATTTTCAATGCATGTTTGACTCTACGGGCTAAGGGTTCCCTGGCGGGGCATTATAACCTTGCCAACAACATTTACATTCAACACATCCTTGTAAAGTTGGATTATGTCATTCTCACTATTCATTACTTCTATATTGATATTAGGATGGGGGATGTCAAGTGTATCATTAATTTTCATCCCATCCTTTCTCTTACTAGTGTCATCTCTCATTTTCCAAATGGCTTGAGATAGGGAATTATCTTGTGCACAATTTAAAAGGAATTAAAATAATTCCCAAGTTGGTTAAGATGATGGGTTTAGGGTGACTTAGGAGCTCAAGCCCAATTAATAGGGTGGGAATAATATTCAAAAAATTAAAACATGCACTACATGTAAATCAAACAAAGAAAGCACATATGAGAATGACCAAAACGAACACAAAATTAAGATGAAAGAGACTAAAATTGATACATTCAAGGAAAGAAAGAGATCTAAATAAACCAACGATAATGAAGAATACCAATATGAGTACCTTGCAGTGAACAAAAAGCTTAAGGAATAAATAATGACTTGTGACAATTTGACATTGATAGTGGTGAACACTCACGTTCTACCTCAAAAATTGAATATGTTAGAAAAATCTAATGGAAATAATCATACATAGATGGGGGATGAATTGAAATCAACAAAATAATTGCAAATTGTTAAATTGCAGGTAGAAATAAATTTCAAGTAAAATTATTTTCCTACCATGTCATATCTCTAATACTATTCAATGTCATTCAAAATGATAATGAGGTTGACAATTTAACCACAAAATATAAAGCATTACAATATTTTTGTGAAAAATGAACAACCTCCAAGATATTCTTTAAGTGATTAGGCTTTATCAAGGAATCAGACTTTGATACCAATTTTTGAACATCCAGAATACGGAGAGGGGGGTGAATCGGTATTCACTTAAAAAATTTAAAACCTTTAAACAACCATCCACTTAGCATAATCAATTGTAGTAAAGAAAGAAAGATAGTGATAGAAAAACTTAACAAATGAAACCTACATTTTTATGTGGAAACCCATAAGGGAAAACCATGAAGAGGGTTAACTCTCAATATCTTATAACTAGTTATAAAATATTACAAAGATGCTCATTTTTGGATGGCTCACTTCCCAAAAAAGCTCACTGTCAGAGGGCTCACTTCCCAATAAATATAATAAGTATACAAATATTTGAACTGTGAGACCTACCTTAGACCGTCATAGTTTTACTGCTTTGTTTTCTATGCTTTCAGTGATTATTTACTTAGAGATACTTTGACTATTGAGACTCTTATGTATTTGAGGATTTATTGAATCCTATGTTATATATTTGGTACCTCATTATGTAATCAGGTACACTTGAGATACATTATGTTTCGATTCAGTTTCTCTTTATGATGATGTCATATATGGGAATAATTGTGTAGATGCAATTGTGATAGAAATTGGTTTAGGAAATCGATGATATATTTATTTAATTCAAATGCAGATATATTTTATATGAAATATAATATTGATGATGTTTTATGTTTCCATATCATGTTATTTTGGACCTAATGATGTGTGCAATGAGTGTGCAGGGATAGTTGACCATGGATCTAAATCAGGGACCCAAAGTTGGAACCTATGTTATATTTCATGAATTTCAAGGTCTTGTTTATACAAAGAAATATGGACCTCATTGTATAAGTTGTTTATTAATGAATTTGGTTTGTATGTGTGTATTTAATTTAGTT
The DNA here is from genome assembly GCA_018584345.1 of Thuja plicata. Lineage (NCBI taxonomy): Eukaryota > Viridiplantae > Streptophyta > Pinopsida > Cupressales > Cupressaceae > Thuja > Thuja plicata. Next base: position 429,181 of record MU224542.1, on the reverse strand, counting down.
AAAGTAAATGTGATTAATCCATGGCATTTATTTATTTAAATTGTGCCAATTTTGGCAATTGTTGTAATTAAGTGTTGGCATGGCTAGTTAGTGTGACAAGGATAGGTGTAGGGTTAGTTAGGGGTTACCTTAATGTAGTACCCAAGCCTACCAAAGGTTAGAAATTTTCTAGATGGTCAACTTGACTTAGAAATCCGTGGGTAAACTTTAAGTGGAGTTTAGGAGGGTGTTTTAGGCTCCCAGAAAGTAATTGGGGTCAGTTTTAGTTACCCAAGTTGGTACCCTAGGGGTTAGGGGTCATTTTCAACCCATTAAGAGCCTTAAAAATCAATTATTACTCCCCTAAAGTCTCCTTTTCAAAGTTAAGCGAATTTGAAGAGTTGCGTAGTTTTGGTTAACCTCTCTTTTCTTCCCAAGTTGCATTTAACTCCATTCATAGGGAAGGAAAGCAAGTGGGAATAAAGGGATGGTTAGGCTCACCTCATCATTGATTGGTTTTAGATATTTTGGAGGTTTTCCTTTATAGGGAAGATTTTAGGGAGAGTTTGGGTTGTTCACCCACTCTCTACCTTTAGAGACATTTCTAGAATTGAAGGAGTTTTTTGAAGAGAAGACTTGGAAGGATAGCTCATCTCAGATTTTTAGTTTTTCCTTAAGCTTGGAGTAAGGTTGGTTTCTCTTACAGTAGTTTTGCTTTTGTTATGAATGTTCTTAGCTTGGAACTCCATTAATGAATTCCTATGTAAATCTTATGTTTTTTTTTTCAAGTTTTAATTTTTTAGGATTTTAGTTTGTTGTGTTTACTTTGTGCTCCTTTTTTATTGGGATTCTTCAAGGCACACTCACCCTTGGGAGGGAAGAGTAACCTTGAAGGGGGTAGTAGGAGGTGACTCCAGGTTAGTGTAGAGTCTCCCATGTGAGGAGGGAAATACATGGGGTTCTTGATACCTACGATACCAAGTATGGCCTAGGGGCACCTGGGGGGCATAAGGAGAATTTTATTTATGATTGCATCTTGTGCAGATGGTCATTCCAAGTCCATGTGTTGATTGTGATGTTATTTGTATACTTAGGCTTCTCCTCCTATGACTATCTACCACCACCTTTATTTTTAAGAAGGCCTTTTGGAGACCTTCTCACTGTCTTGTCATGTATGGGGAGTTTTCTTATGTTTAGTGAATGTTATTATTTTATGTGAGATTGTGAGTTCCTATTTGTTACCCATTCTATTCTGGATGCCCTAGCTCAGGGGTGGCCTTGTAAAGGCCTAGGTTGGGAGGTGAGCCTCCATGGTCAACCTCATACTTTTACAGGTTTTCAACTAGCATTTGGAAACCCTTGGAGCTTTGTCAAGAAATCAACATGTCACAAAAATCAATAATTCCATTGTAGAACCATGTTTCATTCTTGTGGAGATTATTTTATAAATTCATGGATATGTATTTTTGATATATTGCATATTGGAACTATCCATCAAATGTAATCTTGAAAATTTTATATATTTATGAAAAGAGATATTGGAAATAATCCTAGTATTTGTTTAGATGATTAAATGGGATAATATGCAATTCAAAATTTCTAGGTTCTATTAACTCTTAGTATGTGCTCATTTGGAATTAATTAGTTTATGAAAAAAAATTAGATAAAGCGTTATTTTAAATAATCAAATGCCATAAATTGCATGGCATTAAGATTTCAAAATATGGTAATGGATGAACTATATAGTTAGTTTAATCTCTAAATATATGTAAATAAATTATTGCTTTATTAAATGAACTTTAGTATATTATTGTTTATTATTATCGGAAATTTTTATTTGTTAAGATACATATATGATTGTTCTTGGAAATAATATTTACCCTTAGAAGAAAATTTAAGATTTTGCAAAAAAATATAATTGCTCAAAATGAAATTTTAATTCCTACATTAACTTAACCTAATTGCTATGGTTCCATTTATTTATTTAAAATTTGAAAACAAAATCTCCCTAGTACTCACTGTTTGAGTACAGAGATTTTTATTATACTTTTAAACCAGTCTTTTTTAATTATTGTTTGTTATTGTTTTATATATATATATATATATAATTTTAATATTGATTCATTTTTTTTTAAACCGAGTATTGGACTAGTTTTTATTTTGTGCAGAGCGCATGAAAATATTTTTTTAATAATTTCATGTATGTCTTTTTTGGGGTTTGGGGAAATGGCTGAAGCCACCCCTGCACCCCCTCCTTTACTTTTCACCGTGGTCGTGGTCGTGGTCCGGCGACGCCGAGACCATGCGCCACCACTATGTAAACAGTGGTGGGCGTGGAGCAGCGTTTGTGTCAAGCCCCGTGACCCCACCATCCTGCGCGCAGCGACGGCTTCCTCCTCTGCCACCCATGTGCTTTTGGCTGCCTCCTTTGAGGGCCGACTTGCGTACAACAACCCAAACCTAGGGTTAGCAATAATTTAAAAAAGAAAGAACATAGATGTTAAACTATGTTATAAATCCTAGGTTAGATGTTAGGATTAGTAGTTAGGTTTTATTTTTATAAAGTTTTTTTTATGTTAGGATTTAAATATTATAATATAAAATGAAATCCCATCTAAGATTAGATCAGATTTTAGATCCATTTTAATTAAATTTTTAATTGCCATATTAGTTTTAATCAGATTAAGATAATCAAAATTAATTTATTCTGAATTAGACTTAGATTTAGTTAAATCTAATTTTTTTATTTTGAATTAAGACTTGTTTTTTTTAAAAAGGGTTATTTTCTTGTATAAAATAATTGTATTTATTTGATGTTAGATTTTAGATTATCAAAGAATTAAGTTAATTAGTTTTAATGTATTATTCAGAGTTAGATAAACATTTATGTTTATTAATATTAGATTTGAACCTTTCATATTAATTAAATAGGGTTAATTATTATTATAACCAATATGAACGTAATTAATGATAAGGAGTTTAACGACTCCTTATCCTTACGTCTAGGATTTGTTCAGGCAATTTGGTATCGTTGGTCATTTTATTGCATGGTTTAATTTTGGTCAACTATGGTCAAACCTAGGTCAAATGCCTCATTTTTTGTGTACATGCATTCCCTATAGTATTATGGACTCTTTAAACCCACTTACACGCTTATTGGTGCAGGTTGAATTTTGGTCAACTCTAGTTGACTTTAGTTAACTGTCTCGATATGCATGTCACTCGAAGCATGCAGCTTAGGGATCCCTGTAGGATAGTTCTGGAAACTATTCTAAAATGATGAACTATAACTGATTATATGTTTGAAGTCATTTGTTGATATTCAACCTAGTTGCAGAGGTGATGTTAAACATTATCAGTTAATGTATTGTCATTGATGTCAGCTTATTTGAGTGTTATTATGGTGGAAAACATTTGTTATGTATTAAAGATCTGGAACAAAAAATGTTTATGTGGTCGGTAAAATGAAGAATTATGCATACATCGAGTGACAATAATAACCGAGTAAAATGTAGTGTATACTGAGTGACAGTAATAACCGAGTAAGGGATTGTCGACACAACATGGTTAATACTAAGATAAAGCAATTAATTCTAATTGAGGCTGACTTGGATGTTGATCTGGAAATTGATGATTTCAAGGTTAAAGATAAAGTTTTTTATTTGATCAAATGGTTATGAAAATTCAAGGAAGATCGAACGACAGAGATTGAAATGTATTTTTAACACAACTGCCGAGGAAGAATCAAGCAGGAAAATGAATGATGAAGATTAGGTGGAAAGATTTGAAGAATGAAAATTAAATGATACATGATGTCTATATAAGAGACAAGAGATTCATTTGTGAATCATGTACACAGATATTGAAGCATACATGTCAATTTGATGCATGACTGATCAAACTAGTTAAAGACAGAATCGAGAATTTCTGCAGACATCGCCAAGAAAATAGAGGAAAGAGGATTACCGAGTAGAACAAGTATGATCTGAACTGAAGAGAATAAATTGATCAGAGGTATTATGTACTTATAATAGATTTGAATATCTACAAATCATAGTTGTATTTGAATCAAATCATTACTATATCAGTTTAACCATTGTTACAGATAAATCTCTTAACCGAGTGGGACAGTGAATCCTTATTAGAACACTCAAATAATGTTAATTATTTTCTTGTTGACCCCATAGTGAATGCATGGTCAAGAGAGAACTGGTAGTTTTAAATCCTCTAACAAGGTGAAATTTAACAGTGTGCATTGTAACCTTTAACAGGGTTGGCTCTTCACCGAGCTCACTTTAGAAGAGTGAAAATATTTTAAGTTACCGATCCCAGGTGGCTTTTCCCCTAATAGGGTTTCCATGTTAAAAATCTATGTGTCAATGTGTATGAATGTTGTAGATTTTTATTTTACTTTACACTTTATTTTATTAACCTAGATCAGTAATCACAGTATTAATTCACTGATACTCGGTAGACAACTTAACAGTAAGTTTTGAAATCACAGAATACATTTTCACTGAGCTGAGTTTTATATGATTGAATTTGTTTTGTTATACATATGGAGAAATTTGGGATTGTGGGATAATTTTGTGAGGTAACAAAGTCTAACTAATTCACCCCCCCCCCCCCTCTCAATNATTCCCCCCCCCCCCCCCTCTCAATTATTATAACAATTGGTATCAGAGTTATCAGTGCTTAGAAGAAAGTTTTCAAAGACTTAAGCTAAACATCACAAGATGTATAAGGGAGATGCACCTAAGATGAACAAGGATAACTTCCAAACATATAAATTAAGAATGATATTACACCTATCAAAAATTTCAAGCAAAATTGAAGATTTTTTGGCCAATGAATTTATTCTACCTACTGGATCTTTGATAGTAAATTAGTTGAAAGAGAAACATGAGCATAACCTTATCATGGTGGAGATTACCTCTTCACTTAACAATTCTGAATTTGAGGACATCAATAGTTATACAACTGCCAAGCAAATGTGGGATCAGCTTAAAACAATTTATGGAGGATATGTAAATGTACTGAGAGCCAAAGCTAAGAGCCTTCGTGGAAATTTTGATGACATGTGAATGAAGGAAAGAGAAAATATCACACAATATAGTACCTGACTTAAAGAAGTTGTGAATGATATTCAAGGATCTAGTGGAACCATTGATGAAGACACAATTCTGAGTAAGATTATTATAACTCTATTGCCTATTTATTCTATAAGAGTCTTTGTAATACATGAAATGAGAGAAGCACATGGAAATAACATTACAGTTGATAATCTTGTTGGAAGATTGATTTATTTTGAGCTGAATAACTTTAACAAAAATATTGTACCATCTATGGAATCTGCATTTATGTCTACTTTGAAATTTGGTAAATCTAGTAGCAAACACATAATCAAAAAGAACAGTAACAGTGATAGTGATGACAAGGAACTTGATGAATTTGAATCTTTAATGGTTAGAATATTACACAGAGGTAAAGGAAGATATAAAGGTAAACTACCTTTGATATGCTTTAACTATAAAGAGATTGGTCATTTTGCTGCAAGATTCCGTAACAAAAAGATTGATGATAGAAATGATAGATCTTTTTTGGATGATATCAGTTTTGGTTACTGATCATGTTGTTGATATTCATGTTTTTTCACTGATGTCAACATATATTTCTTTGGAGAAAAAAAACTGGTTACTTGACTGACAGAAGTGTACGGACATTGTACGGATGATTCAGAATGATCAAAGTTGGATTTATATAGAAGGATGTGTTTTAAACTTATTCCTAAGGTTGCTTGGCTTTATATTGTATACTATGGATGTTACAGATGATTTGATGAAAACTAGTTTCTGGACTGTAACTGTGATTCTAGACAGAGCAGGTCTGTGTTTCGGGTATATCTTTCTGGAAAAGATATTTTAGATGATGCAAGCTTACTGGTAGAGAGCCAACATATGTTGGAGTAATGGGTTGAGTTTTATTGTTGTTTGGTTACTAGTGATGTCAACTGTGGTTTGTATTCTAAAGAAGACCTAATTGGTAGCTGACTTCAGACATGTAGCGTGTAAAATTAACTGTAAGTGTGGATTGCGAATCTGGAAGCATAATTGATGGATTGTAAATGATGTTTACTTGTTATGGGTACTGTGTGTATCTTAGAAAGGGGTTAAATAATTATTTTTATATTAGAAAGCCTTAATTGGCTTACCTAATTAATTATTTGTATATTAGGAAAGCTTAACTGGTCGACCTAATGAATTATTGTAAGAGGGTATATTTGAGTGATCTTTTCTTTTGAAAAAATTTGACAAAGATTGAAAATTAGAAGTGAAAGATGTGAGGCTTGTTTGGTTTTTGGATGTAGAGAAAAGTTTATAAGAAGAATACTTCATTGGAACTGACCAAGCAAAGAGATTTTCTATCAGATAGTTCACTGGATTGTATATTTGCTTTATACACTTGTTCGGATTGTGAATCCTTGAGGGTGGCTTTAACCTTCTTTGGGCAGTGTGCCTTGGTAGTGAGCCTACTATTTGTTTTGACTCTTAATAGGGTTTGTCTCCTAACAGGGACTGTGTACTGTAATGTTGTAACAAGCTCCTAACAGGGCTAAATCTTTTAACAAGGATACTATACTCTCATTACATTATTTGTGCGTGTTAATTCCCACCGGGGTTTTACCTTTAATAGAGTTTCCTCAAAAAAAAATATTGTGTTATGATGTTGGTATTTACTGTGTTATCATTTACATTTGTAGATTTGGTTTATAAAGTTTAAATTTTAATAATCTATATCACAACTTATTCCCCCCCCTCTCAATTGTCTTATGGATTGTTATTCTTAACAATTGGTATCAGAGCTTATGGTCCTTAGAGAGAAATTTTAATAGCTTGAGGTGATCTTTAAGATGACTTACTACAGGAAGGATAGTTCAAAGTTTGATCCTGAAAACTTTGATAGTTGGAAGAACAAGATGATAACACATTTGTTATGTCTTGGAATTGATTACTGGATGATCACAAAGAAGAATGAAAATATAGCAACTGAGGATGAATTAGAGAAGGCTACTGAAGATCAGAAGAAGTTATTTTCATGTAATATTCTTGCAAGAGAATCTTTGATTAGTGCACTTTTAGAAGGTGAATTCACAGAAGTAAAGGACTTGGATTCTGCACACGAGATCTGGTCAAGATTGGAAGCATTGTATATTGGAGACAAGTTTACTAAGCAGGCAAATCTACAAAATTGGAAGACAAAGATGGAATCACTAAAGATGAGAGAAGATGAGAACATTAGGTCATATGGACAGAGAATTATTGAAGTTTTTAATGGTATTAGAAACTCTGGAGGTACGTACAATGAGGAAGAAGTGATTGTAAAGATACTCAGATCTTTGACACCTGCATATAGAACCAAAGTACAAGCTATAGAGGAGATTATACCTTTGACACCAAAATTTAATAGAGAGATGTTGATTGGAAAGCTTACTACATTTGAGGCTATAGAATTGGGAGACACTTTACCTAAAGTTTAGTCAGAATTCAAGCCAACCGTGCACAAGAACAAAAACACCTTATCTGGAAATGCAAGCACCAACAGTAATGACCTAAGCGAAGAACTTGGAGCCTATGTGTATAGTTGGAAAATGGAAGCACTTCCATTGTAGACTATTTTATCCTTTCGAGTAAGTGGTTTATGGTCATGTCAAGTGCCTTGAATGGGTCTTTAACTTGGATCTGGCTTTTTCCCCCTGTTTTGCCCCATTTCCCACTTTTTCTAGCCTGTTTCTGACACTCTAAACTACAAACTAGGATTTTGACCTCAGGGTCAAAGTTGACCTTTTTGGGTCAAGGTCAACCTCGACCTTGACCTAAGTTAGAATTGACCTTTTTTTGACCTATGGTCCAGATTTTAGATTCCCAGGGTTTTCGGATGTTGGGCTGTGGAAAGAATTAATTCTCGCTTCCGGGTTGATTATTTCAGTCTTCAGAGCAACAAATATTAAATTATATTTAATATATGTCCTCTTCTAAGGGTATAGTTATAATTAAAATTTAATTCTCTTATGTAGGCCTCTCTAGAAGATTGTGCCCTAGATTCATATATAAGGAAACTTTCTTCTCTAATTTTCTCTAACAACCATCATCTAAGACTTGAACCATGATCATCAACTATCAAAGACTTAAGAAGTGAAATATAAAGGTGAAGAAGAAATATTTGAAACAAGCCAAATATCCATTGAAGCATTCATCCATTCTCAAGCATTCAAGCACTTCTCAAGCACTCAATTCATCAAAGAGATCCATTAGTAGCAATTGAAGGATTCAACCTCTATGGAGCCCTCTTGTTGAAGATTTCTCCATCCACATTCCTCCAAGCCTCTTCCTATTCTAAGATCCATTCAAGATTGGTGTTAAAGATCTACAATCAATCGATTTGAGAAATCCTACATTCTACATTCTACCTCCATTTGGTGCATACATACTCATGGATCCACTGATTTGAATCTGCCACAAGGGTTTTCATACAAGCAAGGTGAATTTGTTCATTTACTTTATTTTACTTATGCAATTTCAATTATACTTTGAGATTAATTCCAAAATTGGGGTTTTACCAAGCCAAACCCCTCCCCACAATAAACAAACTCATTTTTCTTGCAGATACGAGATCAAAACAGTAGATCAGAGTGTAGATTTGGATACCCTTTTTGACAAATTTTCAGGATTTGGAAATAGATTTTTAGTCAGAGACTTTTGAGGTCCATTATTCCTTAGGTTGGAATCGGAAATTCTAGGTCAATGATGATATTGACTTGAGGGTCAAAAATGGAACTATGTTAGAATGGAAAAATATTTTTGGGTTTTATTTGTCTCTGCATTTCTATTCCATATCCGGTTCTATATTTTCCAGAAACTGGGTGCAAACCCCTAAAAAATAGAATTTTTTATATTTATAACATTTTAAGGTTAGTACTTTCCTCCTATTCATTTCAATCTTTCTAAATCTATCACACGTTATTTTCTACAAATAGGATCTAAGGTCTTCCTCTTTGCTGTCATTTCCAATAGATTGATTCATTTATGCATTGATCCTTCCTTTCAGGTTAATCAATTTGGATCCTTCCTTTTGTGTATTTGAGGTTAAAAAGAACATCTTATCTTCCCCACACATTTCAATAAATATTCTAATTGCAAATGTAACAACATCTATTTCATATCATCTACATTTTAGATGTCACATTTTAGATCTTACATTTTGGTGAACCTGTGATAGACAAATGTTTCTTTTTGGTTTTTAGATTTACATCTTTTATGTTAGATCTTGCATGCATTTTAGATTAGATTTCTTTTATGTTATTTCAATTACATTTCAAAAAATTAAAATAAAAATCTTGTGTTTCATAATTAGTTCATTTGCATTACATTGGTGTATGAGCTTTACCACTTCTACTCCTACTTATAGTATCTCGGTTAGAAGAAAATGTAGACTTATGTGTTCCTTTGATCCTTATTCTTCCTCTCCTTTCCTTAAGATCTCGGATGACAATTTGACCACTCATGATTCCAATCCTTCTATGGAGCATAACTCTTCTCACTCATCTCATGATGAGATTGATGCTTTAAGAGTTTCTCCTGAAAAAAGTACAAAAACATTCAACAAAACTTGATAAAATGGGAAATTGGCTTATTCAAGAAAACCATAATCAAGATTCCATCCAAGCTATAGAGGCTATTAAGAAATTCCTTCATGATAGTGCTCAAGGTGTTAATCTATTGTGTGGTATCACTCATCTTGTGCATTTGAATGTTAAAACTTTAGTTCGAGAGGCTCGAGATCTAGGATTTGTAGACGTCTAAAATTGTCCTTATATTAATTTAAATAATATTTTCATAACATTATAGTTAATTCTAATTAATTATATTTTTTATATTATTCTATTTGTTTAATTAAATTTATTTAATTAAATATGATTAACTTTCCTTAGTATTTAAATTTAATTTAAATACTACCCCCTTTGATGTATTAAATTTTATTTAATACATTCCCCTTCATTAATCCCCTTTATATAATTTTTTAATTTATTTATTCCTCCATATGACTTAAATTCTACTAAACTATAACTAATCTAAATTTTAAATTTAGATTAAGCTAATTTGAACCTAGATCCTACCCTACCCCACATCACTCTCACCAAATAAATCTACTCACTAATTAACTAAGGTTAATTAGACTAATTTCTTGATTCTTACAACAATTAGTCATAATTATTTGCTCACACGTGTGAGAAAATTTCTAAAATACACTTTTCTAAATAATCCTTATTTGGTGCAAACAAGGTTTCTTACACCCATGATGACATCTTCTTACACTTTTTAAAAGTGTTTTATTGGACTAAAACTCTTACACTCTCTTACAAGATCCTTCACATGTGTACTTTAAGTATACTTTGACCCATCACATCCAAAGTTTCTCACATATGTGTGAGAAAAGTGGGCCTCTTGCATGGCTTATGTGTCCCTCATGTGGCACCTATGTGGATTCTACATGAGCTCCACCTCATCCAATCCATCTCTCTCTTCCAAAAAATCTATAAATAGAGGCCTTTGCAAAGAGCAAATCATCTTCCTTTTATGCATTGTTATCATGCTAGTATAGCTCTAGAATTTCTTAGTGCATTTCATGTTTTATGCTCATTAGTTCATAGTTTGAATTTCGAAATCACATGTTAGGATAATGGAAAATAAATTTAGTTCTATTATCTTATGCATATCATCTTAGTTTAGTTTTTGAATCTTCATCATAGTGTAATCTTGCATTTGCAATCATGGTGAAGGCTTGAGGCAAGTTTTCAATACTTGTTTCTTGAGTTCTTCACTCATTTTAATCAATTAGTTTGCATTCATAGATCAAGTGGGGTTAACATATTATGTTGGAAGAGCACACCCACAAACCTTCTCTAAGAGCAAATCAACAAGGCTTGGGTGCACTTATTTTACTCATCGAAAGTTGTGGTGAAAGGTTCTTGTTTTAGATTTCATTATGAACATGCTAACTTCTTGAATCTTTGTCAGGGATAACTTTAAGAAACCCCCCTCTATAAAAATATATAAAATCCTGGCGAATCTTTAATTTTATTTTTAAAAAAATTAATTCCTATTGGTGAATCTCTCAATTTTTTGGGAAAACAAATTATTTGTATTGGCGAATATTTTTTAATCACAAATTTTTTGTAGAAAATATTGGTGAATCTCAAGCGATAACTAAAATTTCATTAATGACCATGGAAAATAATTATATTTAAAGAAAAAAGAGTTCTTATAGAAAATTATTAGGCTAACTATGAAAATATTTAATGGGTTTAAGGGAACTCTATAGTATCTAGTTGCTAC
>MU224542.1:406643-417759 GCA_018584345.1 Thuja plicata | reverse complement strand
TTAAGGGAACTCTATAGTATCTAGTTGCTACCATTTATTTAAAATATAATCAAATAATCCTCATTGTATTGTGTGAGACAAATGTATCATTATTTTTATTATTATAATAGGACCCAAAATTTCTTCAGTGTCATTGATTTATCAACAATCCAAAGGAAATCTTAGCCCCGATAAGCATTACAAATAAGATAGTAACATTTTTGTCTCATGGAATATAATAAAGATCACTAGATTATATTTTAAATCAATAATGACAACTAATATTAGTGACACAACCCTACTATAACTAACAGTTATGATATATTATTGGTGAATTAATTTAGATTTTTATAATAACTGATAAAATTTAGGCGAATTGAATTTAACCATCTATCAAATATTAGGCGAATATTTGAGTTTAAATTTTTAATAAAATAAATCATTTGGCGATTTAAATATTTCTCAAATAAAATTTTGTAAAATTTTGGAAATTTAGGTCGCCTTAAATCTTGAATTATTAGCCAAATTTGGATTCTCAAATATTAAAAATTAGCCAATTGGCGAATATTAGCCACTAAAAAAATCACTGATCTTTGTTTCTAATGACTAACTCTAATGTTTGCATGTTTTAGTGTTATCTTTTCAGGTATAATTTTTACCATATACATTTTGGCACACCCGGTGGGACCCACGTCCCTTATTTTTTAACATTTTTTACAGATTTTCCATGGTTCTAGAAATTTGTACATAGACCCGTCTCCGCTCTAGTGTCGTCATCTCCGTTGATCACCGTCTGCGCTCCTTATCCGTCTATGAAACTCGGTCCTCTGCGCCTATAACTCACCATCTCCGCCTGTGCAGAAACAGACTTATAACCCTGTAGTTTTAAACTACTTTTTACCAAGTTTTTATCATTTTAACTCTCAAATTTTTGACAGTAACACAATTTTTAGGAGTTAAATGTTGTCTGGTTTGGTAAAAATATTATTTTTAAGTCTGGTTAAGTCTTCTTTTTAACATAATCTGACTGTGTGTATTTGGCCATCTGTGTAGGTATATCACCATTTCTGTAGATCATCATCTGCGCAGATCACCGTCTGCAAGACTTCATCGTCTACGCATTTTCCTAAGTTTTGTGATTTTTTGCAACATTTAATATCTGAGATTTCAAACTACTAACGAATTTCATGTAGGTTCCCTGATGATTTTTAACAGATTATTAAAATGAACTTGTATGATTAAACACTTGTCTTGGAATGTATGTTGTTTAAAAAGAAAACTCACTCAATCTTGAATGTTAAGGAAATGAACTTCACCAATCTTGAATGACATAAGGTAAATAAACACACATTTTCAAGCTTTGTTTTTGCTGTGTGGGAAATAAATTGAACATGAATGATTAACCATACTATTATGTCTTTTTCTTAGATAGAAAAACACATAGTTGCTTTTAATAGGTTCAATTTAGAATGAACATTTCTTGGTGTGTTTGAAGAAGTGTTTCTCAACACTTCTTTCGAGCTATTTGTCAATAGATTAAAACCCATTAAAATACGTGAAGCTATAATTAATTTATAGTTGTATCCTCTCCCCTTGCCTTCACAGATCTTGGGTGAAGAGAAATCTTAGCTTAATCAAGCTTCTAGAGAGGCATGTCTAGAGGGTGTGCTTCTCCTTTAGAGGATGACCTCAAACCGGTAATCCCTTCGGCTGGTATAGAAATAAAGTGTGACCCAAAGGTCTTTTTTATCCCTTCAATCTTGGGCGGGTCATCTTCAATGGTAGTCCATACTGAGTGAATATCCTCAGCATATTGGCATGGTTGAACTAGAGACTTAAGTGTCTCATGTCATGCCCAAAACTAGGGTAAAACACACACAATTTTTTTTTTAAAAATACATAAGTACGTACAACTAACAATTGTTAAGTTTGGGAAGGTGATAGCATGGTAGAGTTAACTTTTGAGTTATAAGATATATACAAAGATTGAATTAGGGTCATGCCACAAACAGGTGCAAAATTGGAGCATCAACTTGTTCCACGGGTTATATGAACGCTTAACTCAGGTTGGTCTAACTCTGATTCCATGTTTAACTACATTTAGTATCATCATGATAGTTAGTTGTTATGAATATATGTTGAATTAGGTTGACCTAATGCTTACTTAATTCTTAACCTAGATTATAACTTAATCCGTTCAAGTCTAGTTCCAGTTAACATTAACTACTAGCTCCAAACCTAGTTAGATTAATATTCTACTCCCTTTTTAAACATACATACATGAAACGTTTATCAATTGACATGATTACAATTGAATAACAATTTCACTATACCAAACAACTATTAATTAAAATCTAGTAGTCAAAATCAAATTTGATTTCCTAACCTACCAATATCATTTCTAATTAAATTATTCCCCTTTTATGAAAACACATGCAATCCTAATTCATCAATCCCCTAATTAAACAACTTTAAATTAACCTTTAATAAGACAATTAAATTATCCTCTAATACAAAATTTAAATTAACTCCCAATTGAAATTTAACATAACCCCTAACCCCTTGGACACAAGAGTAACATAATCCTTTTTTTTTCATGATGATAAAATTTAAATTAACATTAACTATACATTTGAATAAATTGAGCAAATCCATTTCTCTAATAGGCTAATCAAAACTTTAGGTCAAAATCTCTATTAAATTAATTCACAAATCTCACAACTTTAAAATAACCTAAACAACTAATGTTAAGGATCCATTTAAAATGATTAATTATTATTTTAATATATTATTCCAATATCAATAAAATTAGATCATGTTAATAAATCCATTCATCTTTCATAACCCAAAAGTTATTAACCTAATGATTAATGCTACATCATTGAATCGATTTATGTGTATAAAATGCTAACAAATTAAGAATTAAAAATAATATAGAAATAAACCTAATTAACTAACTTAAACTATGTATTAACTACCTATAAATCTAATCTAACTACCTACTAATCCATTAGCTTATTAATCTACTAACTTATATATTATTTCCCAACCACAAATTCCAAAATGCAAAGGGGGGGTCGAATTCCTATTGGAAGGTGTGCAAGTCTAAAAGACTAGGTTTGGGGGACCACCATCTACATTAGCCCATCCCTATGCAAGAAATTTTGCATGGCATAGACATGACAACAAAGGTGGTGCGGGTTTCAAAGCAAGGAGGCCCCTTTTTTGAAGAAGGCAAGTGCATGATGAAGGAAGGGGAGGGAGTTGACCTTGGGAAGAGGTCTTATGACATGTCAGAAAGGGAGGATGGGAAAAGTGGTGCAGGCTTTGGGTAGTCCAAGAAACATTTTAGCAGCCCAAAACTTTTTAATTTATTTTACAAACTTTGCAACAGTGGCACCCAAGCAAGGAGGTAAAAATGGTAAGGAGGGTAGTAAGAGTGGGGCCCATGGGAAATGGGTAAAAAGAAAGATAAGTTTAATTTAGAATTTAGGATTAATTGCAAGGTTATGTTAGTGTGATTAGGATAATAATTTAATTAGAGAGAGAGAACATTGGGAAAGAAATATTCTTTGTGGTAAGGAGAATTAATTTTATTTTCCATACAAATTTCAGAGAGCATTTTTTCTCTAAATCTGGAAAGTGTCATGGGCCTTGTTTGGTATAAGCTCTTCCATATAGATTTTCTTGGCTCAATTTTTGTAATAGATCATACTATGTATTAGGATTGATTTATTTGAGAAATATACTAAGAGAAATAATAGCATTAGCTGATTTTTGCATTGTCATACTAACTAGTTTGATTTGTTATTGTTATCAACTATATTTCTTCTTCTCAAGAATAGAGATTGAAATGGAGATTTTTTAAAGTAGAGAGTTGAATCTATGGATATGGAATGAAGGCTTTCAAAGGGAAAATGGAGTGATCCAATAGCTTGAAAACTTACATTTACATACATTATGGAGATTCCAAGATTTACAAATCTTCAAGATTTTTATGATATGAAACTATTATATTGTCTTTCTCTTTCAATATTGGATATCCCTCTAACATGAATGGTTAACTTCTTTTTTTTCTCTAAGAAATAGATTGCAATATGCATGAACTAAAGAATCTATCATTTACATTATGGTAATCTTACAAACTACAATTACACATCTTCAAGATGGTAAATCTATACAATACATGAATGGTATGCAACATTTCTTTCTTTAATGGATCATTACATAAAAAATGAGAGCTCTT
Organism: Thuja plicata; assembly: GCA_018584345.1. NCBI lineage: Eukaryota > Viridiplantae > Streptophyta > Pinopsida > Cupressales > Cupressaceae > Thuja > Thuja plicata. Next base: position 413,534 of record MU224542.1, on the reverse strand, counting down.
CACATCTAGCTTGAAAAAGCTTCCAAAATGAACATTTCAACAATAAACAAGAATTAATTTCAATACAAAAAAGGGTAACTATGCAATATTGAAGTTGCTCACACACAACTACACCCAAATAGGGATTTCTTCCAAGCTTCTTTCATAATCATCTTGACTTTAAACCTGTAAATTTCATGAGGAGAACCATGGGAAGCTCACCTCCCAACCAAAGCCTCAAGGAGGCCACCCCCGAGCTTGAAGAACCAAGGCTAAACAATATATCACATCAAAATTTTCACATACATCTTATATGCACAAAATAACAATAGACTCCCAACCAAGGTTTCACAAATGAGTTTTCCAAAACCCATTGAAGTAGGGTGAAGGTGGGATTTTTCATGGATGAGAATGTCATTTGAATTTTTTTCAAATTCCTCAATAATAGTTTTTCTATGCCTTTCCAAGGCTTCATTGACATTCCTTCCATATACATATTTGGTCATTTCTATACCAAAACAATATTTATAATATGGCTTCATGGAACTCATACTCCATGAAATTATCCCTCTTATCTAAGAGAATAGACTCTCACTACAATGGAGAGCCCAACTAACCCCTTCACCTAAGGCCACTTCTTCCCTTCCCAAAGGGTGAGTAATGTCTTAACTCCCATGAACAACACTCCCAATCCAAAAGAATAAGAATTGATACAAAAATCCAAATACATTCCCAACCCAACACATGACAACAAAATCTACATACAACAACACTATACAAGATTACATACATGAACACCATACAAGATTTCATATTCATAAAGAAATAACATCCAAATCTACTTGCAACAAACAAGAACTTCATGACAAAGGAGACCAATCTTCCAAATGTGTTATGACAAAATAAAACTTGAGAAGATCCCAAATCCTTATCCTTCCTCTATCCAAACCCTAATTGTCTCTAAAATTAGATAGTGGGCGAACACCCACTAAGTCTCCCCAAACTCTCTAAAAAGACCCCCAAAAGTGTACTCAAGACCAAGCAATAATGAGACATGACATCTACCCTTTTTTTCTTACCTCTTGTCTCCCCTCTTAATTGTGAGTTTAGTAAGGAGTGTGGAATAATTTAGATGCATGTGCCCATCTCTATTTTCGCCACTTTTGAAAAGTAGGCATTTAGGAGAGTCATAATGGTGACCTAGGTTTCTCCCATAGGTAAAAAATATCCCTACCCCAAGGTACCCCCTTAGGGCTAACTAATTTTGGCCAAAAATACACTATAGGGTCACATTTAACCCCTCCAAGGTACCCCTAATGTTCAAATCTGAGTTCCAACTTTATGTGAACCCTATAAGACATCTATATGCAAGTGGGATTAATATAATATCCTATAAGGTTTGGTGGTTCTTGCCAAAGCCCTAATTTGACATGTCACCATCGACATGGATAACACAAGTGTCAAGTGACACCAAACAAAATACACATCACATTTACAATGACATGTCCAAACAACAACATGAATTTTAAACTATTAACACACATTCAGATTATGTTTACAACAAAGATCACATTACAACAAGGTTTCAACCCCTTATTGGATTAAACCTTGGCTTACTCAATTCACATGTGTTTAGCCCTGATTCTCTGAATAATTCCATGGTTCTCTTTCCTGCACACTTAACTCGAGCATCAGTAGTGCAAGATAATAAAATCACATGTAATGTACATTTTCAATTCATAATTAGAAACATTAATCAATAAGAATAATTAAATTTCTAATTGCAATTTTCATACAGAAATGTTTAAAACATAATAATTTCATAATCATCATGACATAACATCCATGAAATAATCAATTCTAATCATGATTCGATCTTCTCATCAATTCACTTATCTAAACATATATAATCAAAATCAACCACCTATTCTAGGTTTAATCCATATTAAAATGTAATCCACGCAATATAATCATCATCATAACATAATATCACGAGTCTCTGTTAGGATAATCAAAAAGTGTATCAATGTATCAAAACATAAAGTATCAAAGTGTGATCAAGCAGTAAAGCTATGATGGGTCAGGGTGAGGCCTCACATCCTCCCCCACTAGGCATGAACTTCCTCCTAGAGTTCATCAAAAAGATATGGGTACTGAGATCTCATCTCTACTGTGTCCTCCCATGAAGCCGTGACCTCATCATAACAATCCCACTGGATGCTAACCTAATCCAGCTCTTGGCCTCAGAGTGCAAGGGTCTATCAGGATATAATACGAATGGGCTCCAGTGCTAGCTGTCCATCTGATTCCACCTGCAAGGCATCCCAATCTATAACGTGAGACTCATCATAAATATATTTCTGTAGCACAGATACATGAAACACATCATGGATGTGTGACAGGCTAGGTGGAAAGGCTAGATGGTAAGCAACTGGTTCTATCCTCTCCAATATCTTGAAAGGTCCAACAAAGTGAGGCCCTAACATAGAGCCCTTTCCAAAACTGATTGGACTCTTATGCGAGCGCACTCTCAAGAAAACCCTATCTCCAACCATATACTCATGATCAACCCTCTTCGCATTTGCATACTTCTTCTATCAATCCTAAGCCTCTCTAATGCATTATCTAATCAAGACTACCTATTGCTCCATATCCCTGACCAACTGAGGTCCAATAGATACTCTATCCTTGATCCTGTCCCAACTCAGTGGTGTCCTGCATGGTCTACTATACAAGGCCTAATATGGTGGCATACCTATAGAAGAATGATGCCCATTATTATAGGAAAACTTGAACAAATGTGGTTATTCCTCCCACTTGACCTAATGGTCCATCACATATATGCGCAGCATGTCCTCCAATACCTAGTTAACCCTCTCAGTCTGGCCATCTATCTGAGGGTGATATGTTGTACTAAAATTGAGCCTAGTGCCGAACGCTGCCTGTAACTCTCTCTAAAAGGATGATGTGAACAAGGAGTCTCTATCAGAGATGATCTTACAGGGAATGCCATAAAGTTTGATGATATCCCATAAAAATTCCTGAGCTACGTCTTGTATTGTGAATGTAGTATGCACGGGTGAGAAGTGGGCAACCTTGGTCAACGTGTTGACTATCACCAAGATAGCATCATGGTAGCGAGAAGACATAGGGAGACCAACAATGAAGTCCATAGATATAGTATACCACTTCCACTCAGCAATCTCATGTGGCTGTAGGAGCCCACCTGGATGACTGTGCTCTACCTTCACTCTCTGGCACTCTAGACATCTAGCAACTATGCTGGCAATCTGCAATCTCATGCCCAGCCAATGATACAACTATCTTAGATCAAAATGCAACTTCTTAACTCCTGGATGAGCTGCATAAGGTGCTCTGTGAGCCTCAAGCACAATAAAATCTCGCATGTCACCCGTAGAGGGTACATACATGCGTCCCCTATGACATAAAAGTCCATTAGACTCCAAAGAATACTCTACAAATCTCCCCTCAAGGGGTCTCTGAGAATGGATAAACTGACAAACCTCCACATATAATCCATCCTCTAGAAAATGATGCAAAATGCGGTCTCTCAAATCTGTACTAGAAGTCATAGATGAGAGCTCATGTCGCCTCCTACTCAAGGCATCTGCAAGTACATTCTCCTTCCCCTTGATGTAATGAACATCAAAATCATACTCACACAAAAACTCCATCCATCTCCTCTGCCTAGCATTAAGACTGGGCTATGTAAAGATATACTATAGGCTCTGGTGATCTGAATGAAGCTCAAATTGGTGGCCTAGAAGGAAGTTTCACCATCTCACTAAGGCATGAACCACCACCGTGAGTTCTAGGTCATGAGTAGGATAATTAAGCTCGTGAGTCTTTAGCTTCCTAGACTTGAAAGCTATAGGATGACCCTCCTACATAAGGACTGCTCCTAAACCATCCAATGAACCATCAGTACATACAAAAAAATTCACTGAAGGATCTGGCACTGCTAAAATTAGTGCACTAGTGACCACTCTCTTAAGCTCCTAGAAAGCTCTCTCACACTTCTTTTTCCATTCATACTTCTTCCCCTTTCTCTGAAGGGAGGTGATGGGATGAGCTACTCTAGAAAATCCTACCATGAAGTATCTGTAATATCCTACTAAGCCCATAAAACTTCTGACCTTAGTGACACTGGTGGGTGCTGGCCAATCCATAATAGCTCTAATCTTTGATGGATCTACAGAGATCCCATTGCCAGATATAACATGACAAAGATAATGCACTTTGGTTCTAAAGAAGTCACACTTTGACAAGCTGCCATATAACTGATTCTCTCTCAAACACTGCAGAACCTATCTAAGATGCTCCTCATGCTCCTCCTCATTGCAAGAATATATCAGAATATTATCAAGGAACACTACCACAAATTTATCCAAAAATGTATTAAATACTCCGTTCATGAGGCTCATGAACATAGCTGGAGCATTCGTGAGGTCAAATGGCACTACTGTGAACTCATAGTGACCATACCTCATGCGAAAAGAAGTCTTGTGGATATCACTTTTCACAATTTGTAACTGATGGTACCCCAACTTTAGATCTATCTTTGAGAACACTTAGGAACCTTGTAACTATTCAAACAAATCATCGATCCTAGGAAGTGGGCATCGATTCTTAATTGTTACTTTATTCAACTGCCAATAATCAATGCACAATCTAAGTGATCCATCCTTCTTCACAAAAATCACAGGTGCACCCCAAGGTGATACACTAGGTCAGACATGCCCTTTCTCCAAGAGCTCTTCTAATTGAATCTTGAGCTCATTGACCTCATGTGTGGTCATCCTGTAAGGTGCTCTAGATACTAGCTTGGCTCCTGGTACAAGATCTATGTGAAAATCAACTGCCCTAGGTGGAGGCATACCAGGTAGCTCAGTAGGAAATACATCTTCAAACTCTTGAAGAAAAGGATAATCCTCAAGTGAAGGTTCCCCTTCTGAATCCTCCTCTCTATCACTAATGGTGATGGAAAATAACTGACATCCCTTCCGCACACACCGCCTAAGCTGCATAGCAGAAATTATGTGAAGGGATACGGGTCTTTGTACCCCAAATATCACCATAGAAGTGTCATGATCATCAACACACTCAACCCTCTTCTGGTGACAATCCACCTTGGCACTGTGGGCACATAGCCAATCCATTCCAAGGACTACATCATAAGAACCTAGAGGGGTAATGCAGAGATCATTCATCGTGATAAAGTCTCCAATCTAAATCTAAAAACTGTGAACTAAGGAACTAACAAAAATTCTAGCTCCTAAAGCTAACTCAACCTCCCAACCGACATCCTGTCTAACTGCCACCAACCCACAATGCTCCAGTACATAGGGAGATATAAAGGAGTCTATGGCTCCTGAATCAAACAAGATAGAAACAATGATACCATGACTCATACCTATGGCCTCTATGACTGTGGCCTGGTGCTTGGCCTGGTGGTTATCAACCACTGCAAAAACTCTATGGGATCTACCCATATCTCCAACTATAGGCTCTAAGGTAGCCCCTCTCTAACCATTGGCTGATTGTCCCTATGGGCACTCTCTCGCTAAATGGCCCATACCACCGCAAGTGTAACATGGCCCTTGGGTCTGAATCTTCACTTCCTATGTCCTAGGCTTCTATGACTCTCCGCTCCTACTAGAACCACTGTATCCACCCCTAGAGGATTGCTGGGTCCTAGTTGACTTTGTCTGAGGGGTCTATGTTCTATGATCCTGTTTAGAGCCCTGAGACTACCACTGTTTGGGCTTAGAGCCCTAATAACCTTGTGAATGCCTCTGTCTAGAATCCTGTTGGGATCTTTACTTCTGAGACTATTGACCCTTAAAGGATCCTATTGAGTGATTTTTTTTCCCTTTCCAAGGGGGTCTCTGCTGCCCTGACTGCTGGGAAGAGGGGTTTTGGTGTTGGGACTGATCCCGAGACTCTTGTCTAGTATGGATATCCTCATCTACAAGTGTCGTCTCAATTGCCCCTCTGAATGTGGTAGGGAATGCTAGGCATATTGTGCTCTGAAGAGACATATTAATTTCCTTAATGAAATGGTGAATATGAAGTTTCTCGTCCTTCATGTAATCAACATATGGAAGGAGCTCGAGAAATTGACTCTCATATTGGTTCACTGTGAGGCTTCTCTGCCGGAGATCATGGAACTCCTTTATCAGTCTCTGTCTGAAATACTCGGAGAGATATCTCTCTCAAAAATGGGCCACAAAAGTCTCCCAAGTGAGTGTATCAATACTCACTCCACCTATGGACACCTCCTACTCCCACCAAGTGGAATCCTTCTCCTGTAGGAGATGGGCTGCAAGTCATGCCTTTAGATTACTCCCATAAGGGCGCAATCCAAACCATCACTGTAAATGCTATAACTAGGCCTCTGCTATTAACGCATTAGTGGATCCCAAAAAAAAGGGTGGCTAGAGTCATAATAACTCTCAGATCTCATCTCCAACATCTCTAGGGGGTCTCTCCCTAGCACGTATCTCATGCTCGCATGGTATTACAACCCGATGAACTGACTCACCCTCCTAATCATCATGACCCTCAATAGACCTAGGTGGAGGACTCCTACTCCTCTCTCTACTAACTGCTCTATCATTCTCTGAAATATGTGCTTCCCCTTTGGGAATCTGCTGCTAAACTATGGGTGGTAGTCTCTGTTGAATCACCCCAATCAGATTTTGTATGAACATCCATAATATTTTTGATCAAATATTTTTAGCACCCAACATGGGGCATGATGGTCCTAATTTTCCTTCATTTTATTCATATTTTTAGATTTTCTAATCTTTACATGGTTATTTTATTGAAGTTTTTCAAGCCTAACCCTTGTGCAGATTTGCTTGGAGATGAAAACCCTAGATTTTCAAA
>MU224542.1:381965-394991 GCA_018584345.1 Thuja plicata | reverse complement strand
GTCATCCTGGCCTCTATGCCTTGATGCGAGCGTGATTTTTCTATATTAAATTGGGTAAGCTAACATCACAGTCATCTTGACCTTTATGTCTTTGATGCTTATGTTAGAATCTTTCCACATTCCAATCTGATATATATTGCATTCATATCTTCATAGTTGCGCTTGTGACTAGTGATGATTGTGTGATTTTTTTATGTCCGTTAATAATGGCCCAATGATGAAAATAAGTTCTTTAACATTCTTTAATGAATGATGAACACAAAGTCCTATGTTACAGTTTCTCTATTGCAAGTACACCTTTGCATTTTCATATAGCTTGCATTGTTAGACTTCATGTTAATTTGCATTTTTAGGCTGTATTATGAGTTTGAGTGGGTTTCCTTCATCTTTCTTGTAGACTTTTAATCAACTGTGATCATATTCTAATCTTCATTTCCTTATCTTCTTTCGTGATCTCAATCAAAATTTTCTATCTTAAACAGTTGATTGATTTTGGGGCATTCTTTTTCTTAAGGCAAATTCTCTTTCTTCTCTCCATTTCTTTCCACCTCTTCCAAACTTCTATCTTTCATTCACTTTCACCCCACTTCTTCTTCTTTTTCTTATAATTCAACCTTGGGGCATAATCTTTTGTGCTTAATGATCTACCTTGGTTTTGTGATCTTTATATCTTTCATCTTACATCAAGAACCTTATCTTTATTTTGATTTGATCAATTTGATCAATTTTTTATTTCCCCTCTATCTCATTTCAATTTTGATCACGAGGGGGAAATACCTATCAAACTTCAATCCTTGATTCAGCTTTTTCAATCATACCAGTCTTTCTTGAGTTTCTTATCTCTGACATGTCAATTACTTATTTCGGTGTTGACTTTTTCTTTTTCAATTGTGCTTATTTTTGTCCTTATGTGTTTCCAAATCGACCACACGTCTGGGTTGTTTTGTGATCCCAATTCGACCTCACACTTCAACTGCATTCTTTGACTACATGTGTTCCTAAATTGACCACACATTAGTCAAAGAGTGGCAAATGTATGCACCCTAAAATGGTCACCTAGACTTTGGGCCCCATTTATCATTTTATCAATTTATCAAATTTTTGAATCAATGCTTTGGAACATTTTCAATTCAAATCAATTTTCTTGATCAAATTGTAATTAATTCAATTATTTCAATATTTCCTAAGGTTTGATCATTTTTATCTAGTTAAAAGATTTAATTTTATTTTTAATTAAATAAAATTTATCTTATTTAATTAAAATATTTAATCTCCCTTTTAATTGAATAAAATTTATCTTATTTAATTAAAGTAAACTTCTCCCTTTTAATTAAATAAAATTCCTCTTATTTAATTAAATTCAATTCCTCCCATTTAATTAAATAAAATTCTTCTAATTTATTTAATTGAAAGAAAACCCCTCTTTTAATTAAATAAATAAAAATCTCCACTTAAAGCACTTTATTTGATGAAAAAGGTAATAAATTAAATTAAATCCCTTTTTCTTCACATCCTCCTAAGTTGTAGGGTTTTTGCCTCTTAATCATAGCCTTTGATTTTTTCCTCTTAATCTCAACCGTCCATTGCTCTTTAAAAGGGAACCTCTCCTTCTCATTTGAGTAATCATCAATCATCAATCATACATCCTTTTCATAGCATTGTTATGTTGCAGGTTTGGACAGCAATTTTGGAGGAGAATTTGAGCACTTGAGCTTGGATATTGCAACTTCTCTCTTCTTGTCTTCTTCTTCTTGCACTCATGGCTACTCATGTAGATTAGATTCATGTTTATTTTCATAGATTAAACTTGTATTTGTATTTCCTTTCATAGATTAATCATCCATTGTTATCATTTTAATTCTTTTCATGCATTGTTATCATATAGAGTAGATCTCATTTTCATGCATTTGAATCTCTTGTTTCATGGTGTACTTGCATAGGCACTAACTAGGTCAATCTAAGCGCCTCCATTTCACACCTTTGCACTCCATGAATAGAGAGCTATGGATCGATATTTGAGGCCTCATTCTTGAGCAACCTTGGATGGAATGATTCATAGAAGTGTGACACATTTTCATCACACAATATCCTGGTTAGGATTCTGAGGTGGTGGAGGTGGTGGATCCTCATGTCATGCCCCCGCACGGGGAGCTCTATGACCTCTACCTCGTCAGTTAGCTCTGGTGACCGCTGGCATCCTACACAATGATTTAATTTTTTGATTGAGTTAAAATGTAATGGGTTAGGTTCCTAGTGTCAAAACACTGGCTCTGATACCAAAATATCATGCCCAAAACTAGGGCAAAACACATACAAATTTTTTTTCTTAAAACACATAAGTACGTACAACTAACAATGGTTGAGTTTGGGAAGCTTATAGCACGGTAGAGTTAACCTTTGAGTTACAAGATATATACGCAGATTGAATTAGGGTCATGCCATAAATAGGTGCAGAATTGGAGCATCAACTTGTTCCACAGGTTATATGAACACTTAACTCAGGTTGGTCTAACTCTGATACCATGTTTAACTACATTTAGTATCACGATAATAGTTAGTTTTTATGAACATATGTTGAATTAGGTTGACCTAATTCTTACTTAACTCTTAACCTAGATTACAACTTAATATGTTCAAGTCTAGTTCCAGTTAACATTAACTACTAGCTCAAAACCTAGTCAGATTAATATTCTACTCCCTTTTTAAACAAACATACATGAAACGTTTATCAATTGATATGATTAAAATTTAATAACAATTTCACTATACCAAACAACTATTAATTAAAATTTAATAGTCGAAATCAAATCTGATTTTCTAACCTACCAATATCATTTCTAATTAAATTATTCCCCTTTTATGAAAATACATGCAATCATAATTCATCAATCCCCTAGTAAAACAACTTTAAATTAACCTTTAATAAGACAGTTAAATTATCCTCTAATACAAAATTTATATTAACTTCCAATTGAAATTTAACATCACCCCTAACCCCTTAAACACAAGAGTAACATAATCTTTTTTTTTCATGATGATAAAATTTAAATTAACATTAACTATACATTTGAATAAATTGAGTAAATCCATTTCTCTAATAGGCTAATCAAAACTTTAGGCCAAAATCTCTATTAAATTAATTCACAAATCTCACAACTTTAAAATAACCTAAACAACTAATGTTAAAGATCCATTTAAAATGATTAATTATTATTTTACTATATTATTCCAATACCAATAAAATTAGATCATGTTAATAAATCCATTCATCTTTCATAACCCAAAAGTTATTAACCTAATGATTAATGCTACATCATTGAATCAATTTATATGTATAAAATGCTACCAAATTAAGAATTAAAAACAATATACAAATAAACCTAATTAACTAACTTGAACTATCTATTAACTACCTATAAATCTAATCTAACTACCTACTAATCCATTAGCTTATTAATCTACTAACTTATTAATATATTATCTCCCAACCACAAAGTCCAAAATGCAAAGGGGGGGTCAAATTCCTATTGGGAGGTGTGTAGGTCTAAAAGAATAGGTTTGGGGGCCCACCATCTACCTAAGCCCATCCCTATGGAAGAAATTTTGCATGGCATAGCCATGACAGCAAAGGTAGTGCAGGTTTCAAAGCAAGGAGGCCCCTTTTTTGAAGAAGGCAAGCGCATGATGAAGGAAGGGGAGGGAGTTGACCTTGGGAAGAGGACTTATGACATGTCAGAAAGGGAGGGTGGGTAAAGTGGCGCAGGCTTTGGGTAGTCCAAGAAAAATTTTAGCAGCCCAAAAATTTTTAATTTATTTTACAAACTTTGCAACAGTGGCGCCCAAGCAAGGAGGTAAAAAGGGTAAGGAGGGTATTAAGAGTGGGGCCCACAGGAAATGGGTAAAAAGCAAGGTAAGTTTAACTTAGAATTTAGGATTAATTACAAGGTTATGTTAGTGTGATTAGGATAATAATTTAATTAGAGAGATCACATTGGAAAGGGAATATTCTCTATGGTTAGGAGAATTAATTTTCTTTCCCATACAAATTTCAGAGAGCATTTTTGCTCTAAATCTGGAAAGTGTCATGGGCCTTGTTTGGTATAAGCTCTTCCATATAGATTTTCTTGGTTCAATTTTTGTAATAGATCATAGTATGCATTAAGATTGATTTAGTTGAGAAATATACCAAGAGGACTAATAGAATTAGCTCATTTTTACATTGTCATACTAACTAGTTTGATTTGTTATTGTTATCAAGGTTATTTCTTCTTCTTAAGAATGGAGATTGAAATGAAATTTTTTTTAAAGTGAAGAGTTGAATCTATGGATATGAAATTAAGGCTTCCAAAGGGAAAATGGAGTGATCCAATAGCTTAAAAACTTACATTTACATACATTATGGAGATTCCAAGATTCACAAATCTTCAAGATTTTTATGATATGAAACTATTATATTGTCTTTCTCTTTCAATATTGGATATCCCTCTAACATGAATGGTTAACTTCTTCTTTTTTCTCTAATAAATATAATTTAATATGCATGAACTAAAGAATCCATCATTTACATTATGGTAATCTTACAAACTACAATTACACATCTTCAATATGGTAAATCTATACAATACATGAATGGTATGCAACATTTCTTCCTTTAATGGATCATTACATAAATAATTAAATCTCTTCACATATAGCTTGAAAAAGCTTCTAAAATAAACATTTCAACAATCAACAAGAATGAATTTCAATGCAAAAAATGGTAACTATGAAACATTGAAGTTGCTCACACATAACTACATCCAAATAGGGATTTCTTCCAAGCTTCTTTCACCATCATCTTGACTTCAAACCTGCAAATTTTATGAGGAGAAGCATGGGAAGCTCACCTCCCAACTAAGGCCTCAAGGAGGCCACCCTCGAGCTTGGAGAACCAAGGCTAAACTAAATATCACATTCAAATTCTCACAAACATCTTATATGCACAAAACAACAATAGCCTCCCAACCAAGGCTTCACAAATGAGCTTTCCAAAACCCATTGAAGTAGGGTGAAGGTGGGCTTTTCCAAGGAGGAGAATGTCATTTTCATTTTTTTCAAATTCTTCAATAATTATTTTTTCATGCCTTTCCAAGGCTTCATTGACATTCCTTCCATATACACATTTGGTCATTTCTATACCAAAATAATATTTACAACATGGCTTCATGGAGCTCATACTCCATAAAATTATCTCTCTTCTCCAAGAGAATAGAATCTCACTACAATGGAGAGCCCAACTAACCCCTTCACCTAAGGCCACTTCTTCCCTTCCCAAAGGGTGAGTAATGTCTTAACTCCCATGAACAACACTCCCAATCTAAAAGAATAAGAATTGATACAAAAATCTAAATACATTCCCTACCCAACACATGACAACAAAATCTACATACAACAATACTATAAAAGATTACATACATGAACACCATACAAGATTTCATATTCATAAAGCAATAACATCCAAATCTACTTGCAACAAACAAGCACTTCATGGAAAAGGAGACCAACCTTCCAAATGTGTTATGGCAAAATGAAACTTCAGAAGAGCCCAAATCCTTATCCTTCCTCTATCCAAACTTTAATTGTCTCTAAAGTTAGAGAGTGGGTGAACACCCACTAAGTCTCCCCAAACCCTCTAAAAAGACCCTCAAAAGTGTACTCAAGACCTAGCAATAATGAGACATGACATCTAGCCTTTTGTCTTACCTCTTGTCTCCCCTCTTAATTGTGAGTTTAGTAAGGAGTGTGGGACAAATTAGATGCATGTGGCCATCTCTATTTTCACCACTTTTGAAAAGTAGGCATTTAGGAGAGTCATAATGGTGACCTAGGTTTCTCCCATTACCCCTTTAGGGTTAACTAATTTTGGCCAAAAATACACTCTAGGGTCACTTTTAACCCCTCGAATGTACCCCTAAAGTTCATATCCGAGTTCCAATTTGATGTGATCCCTACAAGACATCTATATGCAAGTGGGATTAATATAATATCTTATAAGGTTTGGTGGTTCTTTCCCAAGCCCTAATTTGACATGTCACCATCCACATGGACAACACAAGTGTCAAGTGACACCAAACAAAATATACATCACATTCACAATGACATGTCCAAACAACAACATAAATTTTAAACTATTAACACACATTCAAATTACATTTACAACTAAGATCACATTACAACAACCTATTTCAACCCCTTATTGGATTAAACCTTGGCTTACTCAATTCACATGTGTTTAGCCCTGATTCTCTGAATAATTCCATGGTTCTCTTTTCTGCACACTTAACTCGAGCATCAGTAGTCTAAGATAATAAAATCACATGTAATATATATTTTCAATTCATAATTAGCAACATTAATCAATAAGCACAATTAAATTTTTAATTGCAATTTTCATACAGAAATGTTTAAAATATAATAATTCCATAATCATCATGACATAACATCCATGAAATAATCAAGTCTAATCATGATTTGATCTTCTCATCAATTCACTTATCTAAAAAGATATAATCAAAATCAACCACCTGTTCTAGGTCTAATCCATATCAAAATGTAATCCACGCAATATAATCATCATCATAACATAATATCATGAGTCTTTTTCAGGATAATCAAAAAGTGTATCAATGTATCAAAACATAAAATATCAAAGTGTGATCGAGCAGTAAAGTGATGGGTCGGGGTGAGGCCTCACATCTCACGCCATACAAACTGATTGTGGGGATGCCACAAAACCTTGCTAGCAACTATAAATTAGTATCTTACCCAATTCACCTCTGAACGGTGACTTATTATAGTGCAAGGGGAGGGAAAATTCTCTCCCCAAGATTCCCATCATACGTGTCCCAGGGTATTGTGTTGCGAAAGAGATCTTTGTAGCATGGCAACAATATCTGAAAAAAAGCAAAAATATGGGTGCCCTTCCGGGGTTGACATTTTTTTTTGAGCTGAAGGACTACCAAGCAATGGGCCTATAATATTTCATGCAAAGAAAAATTCCTAAGGTAGCTACTGTTTGAACTGTCTTCGTTGTGCTAGACCCAGTAAAAATATAAGTGGCTTGAAAGAGTCACTTGAACATACACAAACGAGATCCTACAATTCAAATCAAGATTTCATAATGTCACATTTGTTGGTATCCTTCAAGGTTGCTTTGTCCCTTATTGGATTATTTTGAGACATGTGTCTGTTATTTTTCTATTTTGCATATGCTGAAATCAGTTCTTGCCGTCGGACAAATTTTCTCAAAATCAGACTGAAGATCAAAAATCTACTCATGATTTCAACACACTGTCTTATCCATAGTCGGTCATCTCTACTCTGGATCCACCATCTGCACAGATTATCGTCTATGTAGATCACCATCTACGAAGATCATTGGTTGCGTCTAAGACTGTCATCTCTGATTTAAAACAGTGAGCTTCCAAATTTTTTGAGATATTCAAAAGTTGGCCTTCTATAGGACCCTGAAATCATTTTTCCTAGATCATTCATTCATTCAGCCAAAATTAGATTTTTCATGACATGACCAATTTCAGGAAATATAAGAAGGTTAAGCTTCCAACACCTCTAGTCTATAGAGAGTAGAAGGAAACCACCCGTAAATCTAAGGAATACCAACATATTACAACATCTATCAAACAAGAGATTGAGCATCATAAGAAAATTGACAAAATCCTCTACAATAACAAAGTTTGCAATTTCATGGCCAAGTATTCTATCAACAGTGCTTTTGTTACCATTGAGAAATACAATTAGATAACATCTTGCTTTTGGATCATTCTTCCATTCTTCTATCATCACTCTTCCTTCTCTTGGAGCATTAGATCAAACCATCAAATCAAATAAATCCTTCAGGTTGAAAGACCTCAATCAAAGTATTACAAATCTTCATCATCAAACAAACACAATATTGCTTGTAGACCGTCAGTCTGTCTCAGGTAATTTAAATCCCTTAGTGATGTCCCATTTTGCTTGAGATCATAAGTCCATCTTCAAGTAGAACAGGTGTTTCTTTAAATCCTTTTGTGTTTGTATCATCGTAAGGCTTTGTCATGCTTAGGTTTTGTTCAAAAAACCTTTAATTCAATCAATCAATCTAATCAATCAATCAATCAATCTTTAATCAAACATCAATCAAATCCAATCAAACCCAATCAAATCCAAGATCAAGATCTTTGCTCCATTTCATTTCTTACATCTCCTTGTCTTCCATTCTTCTAAATCCACCATTGTATGGTAGTCAATCAATCCCAAGCTAGAAACATGAGGCATGCAACATTCAACACTATTACCCGTGAGGAGAATCTGTTCACCACTCAATATTTTCAAGGAACTGGGGTACAAGCTGAGGAAGTGGCCAAAGAAACTAAATTAGTGGACCAAGAAGAAAGACTCACCCAAGTGAATGACTTCCTTAGAGACCCATATAACTTAGAAATGGTTGAGAAGGCCATTATGGATAACAATTATAAAATATTCTTGAATCTTATTCATACTGGTGTCACGGTTCCTTCTGACTTCGATAAAACACTCCTTACCTGAAATGTCACCAAAGCCGTTGTTGCCACTACTGTAGCCATGGCTTCTACCTCAAATGATACATCATCATGTGACACCAATAAAGGACCTGTTAGCGAACCTCTCACATCAGCACCTATATCAGTACCTATGTCAACAACTGCATCAATACCTCAATTGACACCTGAATAAATTCAACAGATCATAAGCGCTTTGTCGAACAATATTACACATAACAGCACTCAAATGATAATGAATCAAGGAGAAAGTGCTAATTTCAATAACATAGGGCATATTTCCATGCCCTTGTCTACATCTTTGTTTCAAACAATAGGGGCCAAAACATCTGGAACCAATACATCATGAGCCTATCAATATATACCTCCTCCTACTATTGGTATGACCTCCACGGGATTTTTAGCTGCACAATTTGGCAGAGGCGGAGGTTATGTACCCCCGTTTCTCAAACAAAATACTCTAGACTTTACCCAACAATTCAATGAGCTTAAAAACATTGTACAAGGCTTATAGAATGGGGGCAAGGAGTTTTCTTTTGAAGAGATTTGTCCCTATCCATTTGACAAGTCTATCATGATGCAACCATTTCCACCAAACTTTGAGATGCCCAAATTTGAGAAATATAAAGGTGAAATATGTCCTCTACAATATCTCAAAGAATTTTACATTGCATGTTAAGAATTTGCCTATAATGAGAACTACTTAAAAATACTCTTCACTAGGAGTCTCGGAGGCGCAGCTTTGGAATGGTTCATGGCCCTTCCTTATGGGTCAATCTCTACTTTCTCTAATCTTGCAGAGAAGCTTGTTGGATAATATTCATATAACATTGAGCATCAAGCAACATTCAACAATTTGTGCAATACTAAACAAAAGAATGAAGAAACCTTTGCTAGTTTCTTACAATGATGGAGACATATTGCAAATCACATGCCATGGAAAATACCTGATAGTCACTTAATTGACATCTTCACAAAGAATTTAATCTTTGAGATGTCATTCCAAATAAAAATGGCTTCACCTGACACCTTTGAATCCCTTGTCAAGAAGGGAAAAGACATTGAAGATGGTCTTTTTCAAAGAGGTAGCATCAAACATTATACTCCCTCCAACAATGATAAACCAAAATTTTGGATTAAAAACAAAGAAGTTGACAATGATGGAGTGACTGATGCCAAGCATGTCCAAGATGTTCAAGCATCCAACAATAACAATAACAATCAAAATCAAAATTAGAATCGTAACAACAATCAAAATCAGAATCAGAACAACAATCAAAATCAGAACAACAATCAATAGCCATGCAATCAATCATTCTTATTTCCTCGAAACAACTACAAAAATAACAACAACAACAATAATAATGACAATCGACAACGATGATAATTCACATCTTTGGCAGAACCTCTAGATGTGATCTTCAAACAACTGGCAGATCAAGGAATGATAGTCTACCCAAATACTCGACCTTTTGATGAGTATCAACCTAAACCTGTTTGGTATAGAGATAATGAGTATTGTGATTATCATCGTATCAAGGGGCATGATACCAAGAAATGCATGAAGCTTAGGCATTTTGTGCAAGATCTCATTGAGGATGGGAAAATTGAAGTCAAAGGTCAAAATGCATCCTCATCTAATGCAAAACTCAAAGTCTACAATCAGCCCTTCCCACCTCACAATCAAAACAATGCATCAAACACAATCCCATATGATTATTCTACCAATACCATTACAGGCCATGATCAAACATGTGGGAGTTTAAGTGAAAATAATATCTTTGGGTTTGACTCTCTTTGTGGCCACATTGAAGAATCTGACATGCATTTTAATACCATAATCCTCAAAGCTGCTGATTGTAATGCTACTACACATAGACCCAGAGTCACTATCCAAGATGTTGATAAACCTTCTACATCTCCAAATCCACCAGCTGCACCATCTACTGTTGCTCAACCTGCTTCACACTTTGACTTATTGGCCCAGTTATGAAAGATGCCTGCACGGATATCCATTCTAGAGCTCTTGACAACTTTGCTAGTTCACAGAGAAATCCTTGATAAAGCTCTAAATGAATCTTGTGTCCCTGAAAACATCAACGCTGCATAATTTAAAGCTATGATAGGGAACCTAGCCATGCAAGAACATCTTGTCCTCACTGATAAGGACTTTGGTGGTCCTGACCCGCATCATGATAAGTCCCTCCATATAGAAGGCAAAATTTGCTCTACAAGAGTAAAATGAGTCCTCATAGATGGTGGATCTGGCTTGAATTTGTGCACATTGAAAATGATTTGTAATATCAGTCTTTCTGAGGACCTCATTGATGCAGACAAACAAATCACAATAAAGGCCTATGGTGATCGAGAACGAGAAAGAAAGGGTTTGATCACATTACCCTTACAAGTGGGCCTGGCCCTGATTGAAACCATTTTCCATGTACTGGATCTAGATCTACCTTATAACATCTTGCTGGGACATCCATGGATACACGCTATCAAGAGTGTACCCTCTACTTATCATCAATGCCTAAAGTTCCCACATCACGATAGAGAAATCACAATTCCTGGAGATCCTGAGCCCTTTCAATACTGCAAGTTATTTGAAGGCAAACAAGATAACTATTTTCCATTGAATGAGTTTGGCTGACATTTCAATCAAGAAAATCATGTTTCAAACACTCCATTAGTTCTAGAAAAGACATCAGACACACCAGCTGAACAATCCAAAGGAAAGGAAAAAGTTACTGAAGACAAGGCTATTGAAGACAAACCCTCCTCATCTGAAGAAAAAGCCACATTTACAGATCAAGGCATGGGAGAGTATAAATTTGAAAGTAGTCTATGTATTGGGAAACTCCCTTTGTCTCCAAAGTCCTATGGAAGACCATCACTGATACCCCTCTCTAAATATAAAGTGTTTATGCACTGCAAATCAATTGTTTTTGAACCTTGGGGATCCCTATCAGATGAACACATGGAATATAGTGTCCTTGATTGGATCTATAGTGATGAAGAAGAACGACCTATAATTTTCCCCAAAGGAAAGTATCCTAAGGTTACTCCCATTTTTGAAAGCATGGGATATCATGGTACTGGCCTTGGAGCCAATGAAATAGGTAAGAAGAAGATCATAACAGCCAATGGCTATCCTAAAGGACACGAATTGGGTTCCGTAGAGATGAAGTATCACTTCGCTAAGGATTATTGTCTAGTTGCCTTAGGTTTAGACACTGAGGAATAGTTCTTTGAAGTTCCTTTCCACTATATTCAAGATGACCTAAACAAAAATCACTATGTATTCACTATCACCCAAGCCGATCTTTCATCCCCTCATTTACCCCTCATAAACCCTGAATTAATTGACTGGGATCAGCAAGACTCACTACCGGCTTTGGATGTTTGTGATTCAGATGAGGTAATTTTAGCCCTCTTTGGACTTAAGAATCTCCAAGAGTATGAACATCAGATCCACTACAACAAACAAGCCTACTTCAGTAGCCAAGTCAACTCTCTCAGTCACAAAAATGAAAAAGAAAATCAAAATCAAAAAATGAAAATACATCCTCTGGTGAAAACCTCTTGCATACACCTTTGAATGAAGAAAAGGACAAAATAAAGGATTTTTCCTCTAGTGAAAACCTTTCTGATGCGCTAGAGGAGGGAGAGGCTGAATTGTCGTTTATATCTTCAAAACTAGAAGTGTCCTCTATGATCATCGAAGATATTATTCCAATCAACTTAGGCATAGAAGAAGATCCACACATCACCTAGATTGCAGTTTCTCTCAGTGATAAAGAAAAGAAAGACATGATAGCTGTAATGTCCCCGCCAGGGAACCCATAAGGAATCAGGTCTTATGACCAAAATTGCAACTAATTTTTTTTTTTTTTTTTTTAAACATCACATCTTTACTACTCCACATTTACATTCCTTAAGGTTCCCTTAATGAATTTCATTTACTAACATATTTACATTACTTATCCAAATTAAATTGCATTTCCTTTCACATTTAAAACTTAAAAGATAGGGTAAGAAAATAACATTTCATTTACAATTATATTCCTTACTTTATATACTAATTCCATTTCTCCTTCCTACACATTGAAAAACTATTCATTACAAATCACATTTCAACTTTAGCATAATAAATATTTTTCTTTCATTGCAATAAAGAAGAGATAGAAAAGATCATTCAACATTACATTGTATATTTCCAACTTTGTTCATTCAAATAATAACCCTTGAAATCAAGCCTAGAACTATCCCTCCCAATTACATTGCTTTCCCTTTTCAATTACATCTTTCTGATAATAGATCCCTTAATAACAAGTACATAATTGGCCCAAAGGCACTACAACATATATTTTTATCTTTCCTTCCAAAATTACATATTACAAAATACAAATATCTGCATCAATACATAATTTGAACGCATCCAAGTCACGAA
>MU224542.1:323798-337855 GCA_018584345.1 Thuja plicata | reverse complement strand
AACTTGAGGAATTTTGGCATTGATCATCAATTAAAGGAATCACACATAGTAATCACATTGAGGATAAGGAATAGGCACTGGTCTTTATTATAAATTTAGTTAAGATTTATTGTCTTTTTGTATCAAAACAATTCACTACATTATTTTATTTACAAAATTTATTCAGTCATCTGAGAAAGCGTATTATAATTAGGCCTACCAGCCTTGGCGCTCAAAGCCTAAATTGTAGAGCTTTAAGTTCCTAAGGAATTAAACATGTTCATTAGCCAGAGCAAGCATAATTCCAGTCTGCTATTTTGGGAACCAACACGGTCCGCAGACTATCCCGCTCTGCTATGACTATGTCATGTATATCCTAGGCTACATAGCCTACTAGGGGTACCTGTCCCTATCCTGGTGGTCCCTATGGCCCCTGTCCCTATCCTTGTGGCCCCTGCGGCCCTTGTCCCTATCTCAGTGGCCCTGGTGGCCCCTGTGGATCCTGCACATGTACCTGTACGTCAGGAACTATGGGTGGCTGCCCTCCTGCGGGTATCTGTACCTGCCCTCTCCACCTCAGTGTTGCAACCCTAGGCTAGAATATCCTCCCACTGGCCCCTCCTCCATCTCCTCCCTCATCATCATCATCATCCTGGCCTCCTCCATCCCCTCCGCCCCCTGGCTGCTCATCCTCCTGTACTATGTCGGGCACTGTCAGTCTAATAGGTGTATGTGTGGCCCACCACTGCACATATGTTGGCACTACACCTACATCCTATAATGACTCTCAGGCTCTAATCCATGGGACCTCAATCATCCCCATAAAAGATGCTCGCGCTATGCGCGGATTTGCACCCATGCCCCAGACGCTCCCCACCTCTCGGGTCACTAGTGGATGTGGGAACCCATCTGGGACTACCTCCTAGATCTGCCCCATCTTTCTCCACACCCTAGATGGCATATATCAGGAGATCATGTATTTCATCCTCCCAATCAGCCATCAGACCTCACTGAACATACCTCATATAATATGAGTCATAAAGCTCATCCTCTGCATATCCATCCTGCTGAGGGATCTCATGACCCCAGGCCTTACACCCCACATAGGGTGCCTACTATATCTCCCCCATCTCATCCAGCCTCTATCGCCAGTATCCGACTAAATCTATGGCCTCATAGCTAATGGGTGGCATGTACCTGCATACAAACGGCTCATAAGCCACTCTAGTCTCTCGGGTCCTAATCGGTCGAATGACCACAATATGCTCCCATGCCCATACAAGAAGCAGCGTCCAACCTGGCCCTAGCACCCTACCCTTCTGGTAGGCGCACATATGTAGATCGTAATATAACTGGCCAAGGATGGTGTAACCCCAGCAATACTGGACTCCATCCTCAACCATACTACTCAAAACCTGTACCCAACCCATAGGGAATCCCTTTCCTGCATGATCAGGCATAAGTTGTCCCCCTATCAATCCCACTAAGTATAGGGCCACCTGTCACAACCGTGGCTCCATCTCCATCGCCCCCTTCCAGGACATCCACTATCGTGTGGCAGGAAGATCTGTATATCTCTGACCAAAAGCTATCTCCATATAGGGCTCTAAGCCCTCAACACAGTACTCAGGTATCAACCCCTGAATCAGCACTCTATAAATCCTCCATACATCATGGAGTGTGATAGTAGCTTCCCTTGTAGGGAAGTGAAAGCTAGACATGGTGCTATGCCACCTCTCTATCAAAGCAAACATGAGCACATTATGTGCTCACAGATGTGGCCAATGTCATACGTGCTCTAGTCTGCATAGTATGAAAAGTCCCCACTTAGCTATCGTCAACTGTAGTTCCAGCTCCATGGTCATTGGATAGCACTCCCTTGCCCAGAAAGTGATGGTCTCCTCCTACATCCAGCACGCAAATGTCAGTGATTAGATAGCATTCTAGGGCATCAAAAAATGTCCCAGGCCTGTCCGGGGTATCAAAAATGCTCCCAAACCCTTGTCTTCCCTGTTCTTCCTCTCTTTTCTTCCATTTTGGGTCAATCCATGTAGACGGCAGTTGACCCTCACAAATGATGGACTTTTGCAGTCTACATTCTGCATAGCCGATGGATCTTCGCAGATGCCAGTCTGCGAAGATGGCCATTTTTGATGCCGTGTTCTTGCCCCACAGACGGTGGAGTCTTAACTCTGTCAGCTTTTCTGTTCATTTTCCCTCTTCCCCTACACTCACAGATGGAGATCGGTCGATCTACATCTGCACAGATGTCGATCGCAGATCAGTTGTCTGCGAGGACAGTGGTCTGTCAATCGACATTTGCGTAGACGGTGGTCAGGAGACCGCCGTCTATGTTGTGTGCCAACTTTTAGACGCATTAATGACACCCTACTGACCTATGAAAGCATAAAATGCATAATTGACAGAGTGGTAGTTGAGTAATCACCAGTGGTTCCACATCTGCTGGTTGCTGGTGCACCCAGATGTGCTCTCCAAGCTATTCTCCCTCTCATTGTGATGCCATCGCTCTCTTCTTCTTCTCTCTTTTTGCTCTTTGTGAGTGAAAATGACTTGTCTATGGGCTTGGTGGACTATTTATTGCCCCTTGGGACCTGTTTCTTCCATCTCTCTCCCCATTCCCCATTATGGTCCCTATTTTTCCTTCATTTTTCTTGGACACGCCATGTAATTGATCTACTTCCACCATTTTCCTTCCTTTTTTGAGAAAATTTTATTAAAAAATTTGTATTTTTTCTATTATTTTCTCAAGGGGGCACACTCCTCCACTCTCGCTGTGGTAGGTTTTTCTGACCTCTCTTGGGCATCTTATTTTCTTTTCTTTGACGTGACACCACTTTCGATGTCGCATCAAAGAGGGGCAAATTGTAGACCTCTAAAATCATCCTTATATTAATTTAATTAATATTTCCATAACACTATAAGTAATTTTAATTAATTATATTTGTTATATTCTTCTATCTATTTAATTAAATTTATTTAATTAAATATGATTCACTTTCCTTAGTATTTAAATTTAATTTAAATACTACCCGCTTTGATGTATTAAATTTTATTTAATACATTCCCGTTCATTAATCCCCTTTAAATAAATTTTTAATTTATTTATTCCTCCACATGACTTAAATTCTACTAAACTATAATTAATCTAAATTTTAAATTTGGATTAAGCTAATTTGAACCTAGATCCTACCCTACCCCACATCACTCTCACCAAATAAACCTACTCACTAATTAACTAAGGTTAATTAGACTAATTTCTTGATTCCTACAACAATTAGTCCTAATTATTTGCTCACACATGTGTGAGCAAATTTCCAAAAATATACTTTTCCAAATAATCCTTATTTGGTGCCAACAAGGTTTTTTACACCCATGATGACACCTTATTACACTTTCAAAAAGTGTTTCATTGGACTAAAACTCTTACACTCTCTTACAAGATCCTTCACATGTGTACTTTATGTACACTTTGACCCATCACATCCAAAGTTGCTCACACATGTGTGAGAAAAGTGGGCCTCTTGCATGGCTTATGTGTCCCTCATGTGGTACCTATGTGGATGTCACATGAGCTCCACCTCATCCAATCCCTCTCTCTCTTCTAAAAAATCTATAAATAGAGGCCTTTGTCAAGAGCAAATCATCTCCCTTTTATGCATTGTTATCATGCTAGTATAGCTCTAGAATTTCTTAGTGGATTTCATGTTTTATGCTCATTAGTTCATAGTTTGAATTTAGAAATCACATGTTAGGATAATGGAAAATAAATTTAGTTCTATTATCTCATGCATATCATCTTAGTTTAGTTTTTTAATCTTCATCATAGTGTAATCTTGCATTTGCAATCATGGTGAAGGCTTGAGGCAAGTTTTCAATACTTGTTTCTTGAGTTCTTCACTCATTTCAATCACTTAGTTTTCATTCATAGATCAAGTGGGGTTAATATATTGTGTTGGGAGAGGACACCCACAAACCTTCTCTAAGATAAAATCAACAAGGCTTGGGTGCACTTGTTTGGCTCATCGAAAGTTGTGGTGAAAGGTTCTTGTTTTAGATTTCATTATGAACATGCTAACTTTTTGAATCTTTGTTTCTAATGACTAACTCTAACGTTTGCATGTTTTAGTGTTGTCTTTATACATATACTTTTTATCATATATAGGATTCACTCATCCTGTCACTAGTGAGGGACCTTCTTCTATTCATTTACCTAGTATTCCTACTTACAATTCTCCTTTGATGACTACATCTCTCCCAATTTCATCTATTCTTGTGAGTGTTCTACCAGTATCTCTACCTAACTCACAACCTTCATATCATACTATGCCTTTTACTTATTCCAATCCCCTTCCAACTATGGTTCCAAGTGTTCCACTAGTTGTGTCTTCCATTCTTGGCACTTCCTACACTTTTCCTAGTGTTCCTAATATTTCTATGCCACCTATTTCTTCTAATGATTCCCCAATCATTAGTTTGGCTCAAACTGTGTCATCTTTACTACAACAACTTGCATCTTTAACCCAATCCAAGTTTAGTATTCCTACATGTGACATGGGTATTCCTTTATCCTTAGACATTATTCATGCTACTATCCCTCAACAAGCCGATATGCCTTGTCTTGAGAATTACAATGGTAAAGGAGATCATGTTATTCATGTTAAAACATTTCAAATCCTTTGTAGTGATTATTCTCATGACCATAGGATTTTAGCTAAGTTGTTTGCTAGAAATTTTTGTGATAAGGCCTTACAATGGTGTTGTTCTTTACCTCCTTATTCTATTGATTCTTTTCCTAAACTTTCTAATACCTTTATCCAACAATTTCAAAATAACATTGGTCTGCAAGTTTCCTTAATTGATTTAATGCATTGTAAACAAAGCATTAAGGAAAAATTGACTGATTTTATTGGTAGATTTAAGCATTTATATGCTCAGATTTCTTATCTTGTTCCTGATATTGATATTCAACATATGTTTATTTCAAATATACAAAAGGATATTAGAGATAAGATTCTGCTTACTTAATTTACCTCTTTTCAACAACTTTGTGCAGCACTTCATCATTATCAATTACAAGTGAGTCAATTTGAGAACAACACTCCAATGGCTCATGTTCCAGTTGATAAGAGTGATGCTGCTCCTAATCCTAATAAGCTTCATAAACCTAACAACTATGTTAAGATCAATAAACAAACAAATGCAGTTGTTGATCAAGTTGTTGTTGCATCCAACAATGCCACTTCTGCATCCACTACTTTCTATATGAATTGTATGTTTAATCCTCTCTCTGAATCTTTACATTCTATTATGAGTAGGTTGTTAAGTGCTAATATGATTACCTTTCCTCCTATTTGACCTCTTCTCCCTACCATGATAGCATCAAAATCCTTTGATTCTAAAGATTTTTGCCAATACCATGGACAGAATGGTCATGATACTAAAAAATGTTATTCTCTAAAGCATAAGGTTCAAGACTTAATCAATTCTAATGCTTTATCTATTGATAATTTTTATGGTAATGGGAACAAATCTATCTCTCCTCTTAATCAAAACCTTCAAATTTATACAAATCCTTTACCTACACATGATACTATTGCTCAACCATCTTCTGTGGATATTGTTTATGACTCAAAGATGGATGATCTCAATCACATTGTTAATCATGTGGAGTGTGTTGTTTCATGTCAACTTACTATTCAAGTTCCTTCGGCTCCACTTCAACTTCAAGTTCCACCTAAATCTCAGAAACAAACTAAGGATAAACAACCTCGGGAACTCTCAATTACCTTTGATGATTCTGAGACTATTAAGGCTCCTGATGGTCCCCTTTATATTTATGCTAGGATTGCTAAGATACCTATGAGTGGTTGTCTTTTTTATCCCACATATTTAATATATGTTATTACTGAGGAAAACCTTTTTATGAAAAACCTACGTAATTATTATGATACATTTGATGCATAGATCCAAACTTGTAATGGTTTTCTCTAACCTGCACTTGGTTCTATTAACTTGCCTCTTGAACTTTGTGGTAAAGTTGGCAATATTGCCTTCATTGTCGATCCTACTTCTGATCAATTTCAAGTCAAATTTGTTTTTCCTTGGATAACTGCTATGCATGCTATTTCTTCTCCTATTCATAAATGTCTTAAGTTCATTCATAATGGAGAAATGAAAATGATTAATAATAGTTTGTATCAACCTTCTAGGCCTAGAGATTGTGCTACTCTTGATTTCTTTTGGCCTTCATTACCTAATTCATGTCCTCCTCACCCTAAAAACCTTATTCGTTCATATCAAGCCTATAAACATCACAAGATTGTCAAGCTAAGCATGCCTCGAATAGATCTTAACCATGGTCTTTTTCTCACTCCTTCTATATCTCCTTTATCCATTATAGCTAGCTCTATTACTCAACCTCTCAGTGTCGCTTCTCAGCCTACTATGAATCCTACCAATCCTCCTATAGAACCTGTGAAGGAACCAGTTTTTATTCCTTCTATTTCTCAACATGTGTCAAAAAAAGAAAAACATAACAAATCTACTAATGAACATCGTACGAAGCATAGAACTAATGCTAGGGCTCCTGCTTGTGTTCTTCAAAATTCTTTACCTTCTTTTGACCAACCTATGCATGAGATGTTAGGAGAACTTAATTTTCATAATGATTTTAAGTTGAATGAGTATAATAATCCTATTCGCATCTTAGATCCTATTTTAATTGATCTTGATGAGGAGGATACTCTTGATGATCCTATTGATCTTAGTGATGAATATGAGACCATCTATCTTGATACTAATTTACCTCATGCTTTCAACTCAATTGATAATTACACCTAGTATCGAACATCATGATTCTCAAGAGGATCCTTATTTGGAACTGGCTATTATTCCTATTGTATTGGATATAGTCCCTCTTGTGAGTTGGCCACCTTCTCTAAATGATATAAACAAAGATGGGGAGGGTAGGCATTGCATTTGATTTTCTTGTCCTTCATGGTAACCTTTTTTGTGTTTGTTTTTGTATTGTGATTCTCCCATAATGTGTTGTTTAAATGTTTGTTAGACTCTTTTATACGACCCTTGTTACTTTTTTGGTGTAAGGTGATAAAGGAATCAAACCTGTTGTACAATTCCTCTATATGTATATTTACTCTTCTATATGTAGTTTTCATGTTATGTTGTACTTTTGCTATTGTTCATAAATATTTTCCTTGTGTAGTCTGCTTGGATCTGTGACATGGTAGCACTGATTTTTTTTGGTCTCCATGTTGTGGTTCAAAAAGACTCTTCTTCGTAGGTCTTGAGTTTCCTTTCCTCCATTGTGATTGTAGTTCTACTTTATTTGGGGAAGGATGTCAATTCATTTGCAATAATATCATATCTATATATACATATTATCCTATGATCATACTGACCCTACAGTAGGTAGATCCCTTCTATGTTTTTTGTATGTTTATGTGGTATTTCCCTTTATTTGTCTTCGTTTGGGGGCATCTCGTAGTGGAAACATAATCAGTAGAGTTGTTTATGTTTCCATTCAAGCCATTGCTCCTGTTAAAGTGTTAGTAATTAATTTAACATAGGGGCATATGGTCTACTCAATTTTTGCACACACGCACTTTCAAAATATTTCAAAACTTAAAATTTTTTCCCTTTATGGATTAAAGACTAATCCTTAAAGCATGGATTTTAACCTTATACGATCTCTTGATCCCTCTTGTTTAAATTTATACAGATCTCTTGATCCCTCCAGTTTCAATTTACAATATTTTGATCCCTTAAGGTCGAAAGGTGTCCTTAAGACTGGATCTCCTTGATGGGTTGACTAGTGAGTAGCCACATTCACTAGGCGGCTCAACTCCATCTTTCCAGTTGCACTATTTTCCTTGTGTGGTTCACAATGGGACATAAGTTCTCATTGGGTGAGGTAATCACACCCTCTCTCTTTTTCTCCTTCTGGTGATGTCTCTCTTATCCTAATCTTAGGGTTGATAAATACTTAAGTCCCTGGGGGCTTGAGGATTCCTTTGTCCCTTTTGATTTCAATAAGATTATTTGTTCTTTATGATCTGCTTTACCAATTGTTTGTATTGAGTCCATACTCTTGCTAAAGTGGGGGCTAAATGTATAGTCATAAAATGGAATTAATTCCATTATAGACTGGTTTATCCTTCTGAGTAAGTGGTTTGGGGTCATGTCAAGTGCCTTGAATGGGTCTCTGACTTGGATCTGGCTTTTTCCCCCTGTTCTGCCCCATTTCCCACTTTTTCCAGCCTTTTTATGACACTCTAAACTGCAAACTGGGATTTTGACCTCAGGGTCAAAGTCAACCTTTTTGGTTCAAGGTCAACCTCAACATTGACCTAGGTCATAATTGACCTTTTTCTAACCTGTGGCCCAGATTTCAGATTCCCAGGGTTTCCGAATGTCAGGCTTTGGAAAGAATTAATTCCCGCTTCTGGGTCGGCTATTTCGGTCTTTGGAGAAACAAATCTTAAATTATATTTAATATAGGTCCTCTTCTAAGGGTATAGATCTAATTGGAATTTAATTCTCCTATGTAGGCCTCTCTAGAATATTGTGCCATAGATTCATATATAAGGAAGCTTTCTTCTCTCATTTTCTCTAACAACCATTATCTAAGACTTGAACCATGATCATCAACTATCAAAGACTTAAGAAGTGAAATATAAACGTGAAGAAGCAAGATTTGAAGCAAGCCAAATATCCATAGAAGCATTCATTCATTCTCAAGCATTCAAGCACTTCTTAAGCACTCAATTCATCAAAGAGATCTATTGGTAGCTATTGAAGGATTCAAGCTCTATGGAGCCCTCTTGTTGAAGATTTCTCCATCCACATTCCTCCAAGCCTCTTCCTATTCTAAGATCCATTCAAGATTGGTGTTGAATATCTACAAGATCGTTTTGAGACATCCTACATTCTACATTCTACCTCCATTTGGTGCATACATACTTGTGGATCCACGGATTCAAATCTGTCACAAGAGTTTCCATACAAGCAAAGTGAATTTGTTCATTTACTTTGTTTTACTTACACAATTTCAGTTATACTTTGAGGTTAATTCCAAAATTAGGGTTTGACCAAGGAAAACCCCTCCCCACAAAAAAAAACCTATTTTTCTCTTAGATACTAGATTGGAATAGCAAATCAGAGTGCAGATTCAGATACCCTTTTCAGCAAAATTTTAAGATCCAAAAACAAATTTTTAGTTGGAAATTTTTGAGGTTGATTCTGCCCTAGGTCAGAATAGGAAATTCTAGGTCAATGGTCACATTGACTTGAGGGTCAAAATCAGAACTGTGTCAGAACAAAAAAATGTTTCTAGGTTTTGTTCGTCTCTATATTTCTATTCTAGATCCAGTTGCAAATTTTCCATAAACTAAGTGTAGACCCCCAAAAATAGCATTCTTCATATTTGTGACATTTTAAGGTTACTACTTTCCTCCTATTCATTTCAATCTTTCTAAATCTATCATACATTCTTTTCTACAAACGGGATCTAAGGTATTCCTCTTTTCTCTCATTTCCAATAGATTGACTCATTTATGCATTGATCCTTCCTTTGGGGTTAATCCATTTAGATCCTTCCTTTTGTGTATTTGAGGTTAAAAGGAACATCTTATCTTCCCCACAGATTTCAATAAACATTCTAATTTCAAATGTAGCAAAATCTATTTCATATCATCTACATTTTAGATGTCACATCTTAGATGTTACACTGTGCTGATGAATGGGAACAGATACAGGAAGAAAGAAAGATAGATGAAGTTGTGGTACTAATTGATAGAAGAGAAAAGAGAGGTAAGGGAAAGTTTGAAGGCAAATTACCTCTGAAACTTTTTTCATGTAATAAGATTGGTCATTTTTCATCTAGATGTCCTACAAGAGTTCCAAAGCCCAAACCTACATTTTCAAGTCTAAGTATTCAAAAGACAAGGAATGTTATTATGCTATTGAGGGTATATCTGATGATGATGATGGTGACTATGATTAAATTGGATTTATTGCTATTAAGGATGATGAACCTATGCATGAAGAAAAAGCCTTAGTATCCCGAGTTGAAAATAAATCTGAATGGGTTATAGACAATGGTTGTTCACAATATATGACTGGAGATAAAAAAAAAAATTGTGAGTTTGAAGAAATATGATGGTGGTGTTGTTAGATTTGGTGACAATACTCCTAAACTTATTATTGGAGTTGGATCTATTTCTTTGGATAGAAAGACTAACACTAACAATGTATTACTTGTTGATAGACTTGAGCATAATTTCTTGAGGTTGGACTGTTAGTAGACAAGGGTTATCAATTGAAATTTATTGAAGAGAATTTCTCTATCAGAAGTAAAGAAAGAGACTTGATTGCATCTGGTACTAAATCTAGAGGTAATGTATTTGAATAGAACACATCTGAAGCTTCTTATTTTATTGCAAAGGTTGATGACAGTTGGTTATGGCACAGAAGATTTTGTCATGTTAATTTTGATAAAATTATGAAGGGAAGTATGACAAAAGCAGTAAGAGATCTACCTAAAATTGTAAAGCCATCTAACACTATGTGTAGAGAGTGTGTTGTGGGGAAGAAGACTAGAAGCACTTTCAAGAGAAAAGCTTATTCAAAAAAAGAAAAGTTGGATCTGGTATATACAGATCTGTGTGGTCCTACAAGAACTAGATCATATTATGGTGAAAGGTTCAGTGTACTTTATGTTATGATATGGACTGCATTCTTTGTTCTTTCTGTTGTGATGAGGGTTGTATTTTCTAGAATGAAGTTTGAAGTATTTAATGAATTGTTGGATGATTTTAAACCTGTTGGAACTTCGATGGTGACTAGACACAAATTAACTAGTAATAATGAGACTCAAAGTGTTGTACAAAATAAGTACAGATTGATGATTGGAGGTCTACAATATCTAACTCACACTAGACCAGATATTACCAATGCAGTTGGAATTATGGCTAGATATCAGGAAGATCCTAAAGAGACACATTTTCCTATTGTAAATGTAATTTTCAGATATTTGAAAGGGACAATAGAATATGGACTGTAGTATGAAAAATTAGAAGATTTTACTTTTCACACTTATACTGATGCTGATTGGGAAGGTAATGTGGATGAAAGGAAGAGTACAAGTGGTGGTGCATTTTTCCTTGGAAAAAGATTAGTTTCTTGGTTGAGCAAGAAGCAGAACTGTATTGCTCAATCTACTACTGAGATAGATTATGTTGCTGCTGCAATAAACAGTACACAAGTTGTTTGGATGAAACAAATA
Organism: Thuja plicata; assembly: GCA_018584345.1. Taxonomy (NCBI): domain Eukaryota; kingdom Viridiplantae; phylum Streptophyta; class Pinopsida; order Cupressales; family Cupressaceae; genus Thuja; species Thuja plicata. The sequence continues at coordinate 326,553 of MU224542.1, read as the reverse complement.
TTGAAGGACATTGGAATAATTTTTCAAAGAACCAGTGGTTATCCATTGTGATAACACTAGAATAGTGAATATGTCAAACAATCCTATAATGCATTCAAAGAATAAACATATTTCTATTAAGTATCATTTCTTAAGGGAGAAGGTAGTAGATAAAGAGATTAAACTGGAGTATATTAGCACAAATGAACAGATAGAAAATATATTTACTAAACCTTTGCCAAAGATGCTTTTGAATATCTCAGAGGCATGCTTGGGGTGGTGGCCCCTCCCATTGGTAATGAAATGATGCATATGTGCATGATTCCAGTGGATCTCAGAGCTATATCATTCTCTGGACTTGATGTATGGATCTACTCCTTAGGGGGAGTGATCATAGGAGAATACTATGGAGTACATTTGGGTGATCTTGCACCTGGTTGATGGACATGAAGATTTAAAAAATATATAGAATATTACAGTTGAGTTATGGCACCCTTTTCCATTGTTGTCAAAGGGGGAAGGAATCTATGTGAAAATCCCTACTATTTTTAGAGATTTGTGTTGAGGATATTGAGAAGATTGTATTGAGAGAGAGTACTTTTGGGTTGATGCATATGGATTTTCCCATATGTTGTCATCAATGCCAAAGGGTGAGATTGTTGGATGATATCATTTTTGGTTACTGATCATGCTATTGATATTCATGTTTTGTCACTGATGTCAACATATATTTCTATGGAGAGGACAGAATGGTTACTTGACTAACAGAAGTGTACGAACACTATATGGATGCTTCAGAATTATTGAAGTTGGATTTATACATAAGGATGTGTGTTGACCTTATTCCTAAATTTGCTTGGCTTTATGTTGCATACTATGGATGTTACAGATGATTTGATGAAAACTAGTTTCTAGACTATAACTGTTATTCTGGACAGAGCAGGTCTCTTTGTTTCACGTATATCTTTTTGGCAAAAATATTTCAGATTATGTGAGCTTACTGGTGGAGAGCCAACATATGTTGGAGTAATGGGTTGAATTTGATTGTTGTTTGGTTACTGGTGATGTCAGCTATGGTGTGTATTATGAAGAAGACCTAATTAGTGGCCGACTTCAGACATGTAGCGTGTAAAATGAATTGTGAGCATGGATTGCGGATCTGGAAGCATAATTAATGATTGTAAATGATGTTTACTTGTTATGGGTACCATGTGTATCTTAGCAAGAGGTTAAATAATTATTTTTATATTGGAAAGCCTTAATTGGCCGACCTAATTAATTATTTATATATTAGGAAAGCTTAACTAGCCGACCTAATGAATTATTGTAAGAGGGTATATATGAGTGATCTTTTCTTTTGAAAAGATGTGATAGAGATTGAAAAGTAGAAGTGAAATATGTGAGGCTTGTTTGGCCGCTGGATGTAGAGAAAATTTTATAAGAAGAATACTTCATTGGAATTGACCAAGCAAAGATAGTTTCTATCAGATAGTTAACTGGATGGCGTATTTTCTTTATACACTTGTTCTGATTGTGAATCCTTGAGGGTGGCTTTAACCTTCTTTGGGAAGTGTGCCTTGGCAGTGAGCCTACTATTTATTTTGACTCCTAACAGGGTCTGTCTCCTAACAAGGACTGTGTACAGTAATGTTGTAACAAGCTCCTAACATGGATAAATATTTTAATAGAGAGACTATACTCTCAGTACATTATTTGTTGGTGTTAATTTCCATTGGGGTTTTACCTTTAATAGGGTTTCCTTGCCAACAAATATTGTGTTATGGTGTTGGAATTTACTATGTTATGATTTACATTTGTAGATTTGGTTTATAAAGTTTAAAGTTTAATAATCTATATCACAACTGATTCACAACCCCTCTTAGTTGTCTTGTGGACTATTATTCATAATAAGATCTAATGACAAAAAGGATTATCATGAATTCAGAAGAAACTGATAGTATGATAGAAGAGATAACCGAGATTATAAAGATAAAAGTAAGAAAGCTTGTTACATTGCTGAAGAAAAATTTAATGACAGTAACTCTGACAGTGATGAAGATATTGAGAGAGTGTTTGTACCGTTGAAAGATGATTCAGGTGAAGATGAAAGGTATGTAGAAACAACACTGATCTCTAAATTTAGAAAACATGATATTTGGGTTATTGATAGTGGCTATACACATCACATGACTGGTGATAAAGGAAAAATTGAATTTCTTGAACATTATGATGGAGGATTAGTAAGAATGGGAAATGATACACCTTGTCAAGTGAAAGGAAAAGCTACTATTATGCTAAAAAATCAAATCAAATGTGAAAATGCTTATTGGGTAAAAGGACTTAACTACAATTTGTTGAGTGTTTCACAGTTGAAGAACATAGGTCACCGAGTTGAATTTGAGGACAAAAATGAAAGAATCTATGATGGAAAAAGAAAATTGATCGGTACAGTGATAGCTAAATGTGGACTTCTCACTTAGCAGTACACTTCAACATGGTCATTATACTTCAGCTACATACAGAAATGAATGTTGATTAATTCATCATGCATGTCTGAAAGAGTCGACCTATTCCCTTCTAGAAGGAGGAGTATGAGCTTGCTATTAGGTCATTGCAAGCTTAGTGACTACATCGAAGACCTAAATGAAAGATTTTAAGCTATGATAAATGATCTAAGATGATATGCATATGCAGTTTGTTGTTCATCCAAGCTACTTAAGATTGATTTTAGAAGCACCAAATTGAAAAGTGAAATATTCTTTTTAAAACCCAAATT